>JABFAF010274731.1:0-14880 GCA_013677275.1 Gossypium schwendimanii | reverse complement strand
ACCTATAACCTTATATAAGAGTCTTTTTTACAATTATGATACCTAAAGGCCTCATCTACAATGTAAACTGTACATTTTTGTGTGCGAAGATGTGGGTTAAAACATATAGAGTCACGCATAGAGGTGTTGATAGGCCAACATGAAATTACAAATATTATGTCTAAGTCTAACCTAAAAGTATCAAAATCTTAAAGACTTTTAAGTATCTAAAATGAATAAATTCAAATTATACATTAGAATGAGATATAATAAGTCAAATATTGTAATTATAAAAAAAATATTTTATATAAAATTTAATTGAGTTCAAATAAGAAAAACACACCTTTAAATAACAAAATCTTGAAAGCATCAAACATCAATATTAATTTGTACCCACAACGTGAGTGCGATGCAGCCCAAGAAAATATTTGTACCAACCCACATGTAAATTTAACGTTAAACTTGAAGGAAAAAGAAATTGACTTACCAGGAATAGATGTTTGGCTAATTTTCAAAATTTTAGTCAATGATGTAGATGATGGCTCGCAAATTAAGTCAAATTTCAAACGACCACTTTCAAATTTTCAACTGATTAATTTTCAAATGCTATAGCAAGGAAATGACACTGACAAGACATTATGGGCATCAATCATATGTATGTGCATTAAATTGACAACTTAAATGAAACACATTATTTGTTTCATTTTGTAACATTAATTGTATTAGTTAAATAAAAAGGAAGATAATTACTTTATTTTTTAAAACTTAACAACAATGAGAACTAGCAAGAATAAAAACGTGCTTCATTCCAAGTTGCAAAAATTTGTTGTAACACATAAAATTGAATGGGCATAACTTAGAAAACCCGGTCACGATTGCAATCATGGAAACCGGACCCTCCACTAATATAATTATATCTAAATTGTTAAATCCATAATTAAATTATGGGAATTAGGTGTTGGAATTGCTATGGGTTGTCTGCCACAAAATGAAAATGATTAAATTCATAATACCTCAACTGATGATTGTAGGAATCAAGAGAAGCATGAAAAGACCCAAGCCATTACAAAAAGAGTGTTGATTTTCTTAATTAGTGCCGTTGACATAATAACCTTCCAAATGCCAAACATAATTAGAGTCATTAAATTAAACCTAGAATACTTGAAAAGAGAGAGTGAGTGAAGAGAAATTCCACCTAAACGAGTCTCGGAAAAAATTCGGTTTTTAAATAGCAAAAAATAAAAATTTTTAAAATCGATCTAGTTTGTGATATTTATAACAATAAATTCTAAACTAAAATCGTATTTGTGTTTTCAGATAGATGGATCCTTATTATTCTTGACTTTTAACCAAACGATATTTTCCGTTATTCTCATACCACGAAAAGTTATGTGTAAATAGCTCTTTCGGTGCCATCTATTTATAGGGAGAGAAGGTAAAACCCTTATTGAATTAGAGAAGTTTATTTCAAATAGAAGAACACTTCCTACTTAGAGTAGGATTAGGGAGGGCGACACAACCCTAGCATTCCTACTAGGGTTGCCGCCGCTACATATTCCATGAGGGAATTTTAGGCCTCTCTCACATCAGGCTCAATTACGAGTACTTTCCAAACTTTTCAACTCAATACTTTGTAATATCATCCAACTCGATTCTGTTTTTTATTTCCCAAAATAAACTTTAATATTTATATTTAATTAAATAATTTTCTCATCATAATTCTACCTTCGATAAAATTATGATGATTTTATCCTTGATAAAGTTTCTGAGAAATTATATTTAATATTTCACCATTCAACTTGTTCACTATGATCATGTGATTTATTTTCATTTTCGGGCTTTAAAATGGCTCAAAAACATAAACTCAATCTTAAAATCATTTTTGAGAAATCCTTGTTCATTTCTTATTTTCATTTCCATTTTGGAGGGACCGATTGGACATATAAAATTGAGGCTCAAATGATTTATAATTAAGTTCCAGCTTTTATGATAAAGGAGGGGCCGAATAAGTAGGAAAAATGATAATTTTCTCCTATTAATTATAAACTCATTTAGTCATGAAGTCATTCCAGCAATGAAGACAACTTTTCTCATAACTTGAGCTCTTAAACTTAAAATCGGTGTTTCAAACTGTGTTTCGAAGTTAAGAGATAGATCTTCGAACGCCATGAAGACATCTCAACCCAAAAAAGCCAGGATCCCATCCAAAAAGTTGTCACAAGTCTGCTAGTTTCCCAAACTTGAAAATTGGCACATTCGATGAATGAAATTTAATAAATTTCACCCATCCATGCATGTATCATTTTCTCCTATTAATTATAAACTCATTTAGTCACGAAATCATTCCACTATAGTATCGTGACCGAGCTCTCCTCAACGACATACCATTACATAGTAATTTGATTAGTGCTCGTCCAATGACCTTATCATAAGTGTGTTACCCTCATATGACATCCTTAATCTCTTTGGGATAATATTCGTTCTCCCAATATAATCTTATTTTATCTCATGGTAACCATTACATCTCTCTTCATTAAAAGTCAATCACTATCAAATAGTGATTAAGTCATCCATCACAAAGACGAACGACCCGTGACCACGTTTACTTTTCATCAACCATGTAATGCCAATGAAAGTATATCATTTACCTATGTCTCGGGCTATGAATTCCACTGTTGTGGATGACGATACAGACTGTAGAAGTCATACACCCAAAGCACCAACTTTCGGTTTCTTATCTATTTGAACTTAGACTTTTACTTACATCAAAGTGTATGAGTCATGCATACATAGTTCGTTATCCACTCAGGATTTAGGTATGCCACACTATGAACGTCACAAGTGAATAAATCCATAAACAAATTCAAGATCTATTCTTCTTGGGTCCAGTCTAATATACTACCAGTCTAGTCAGTCACATCATACCTCTATCTTTTGGGAGTCATCTGCTTTAATGCCCAAGACAAGAGCATCTCCTCAATTGGACTCCAGAGACGACATATTAGTCTTTTAATTGATTTGCTAATTTCTGATTAGACTAAAGACATGTTTAAATTTATCTACTAATATAATTTGTTGTTCCGTAATATATAAAGTAACATAAAAATAATATATTATAAACTAAAAAATGAATCAAGTTAAACTCTCACACTAAATATTTAATTCTTTCAATCTGAATTCAATTCATATTTTAAATAAATTTAATTTTTTTATCTAAATCTATATTTCGCCTGATATTTTAATTCATAACTCTCTCGTATATCAAACTAAGGAATAACCCAATTCTCTATAATATAAAAACGATAGCTATCATTAAAATTACACTTGAAGGGTGAGAAAATGTAATAAAAGGAAGAATATATTGCTTGCCATTTAGAGGCAAAGTGCAAAATTTTCTAGTGTTTTTTATTTTCATGAGACTAGGTGGCAAACAACTGGTCCCGTTGTCATATTTGTCATAATATTACATGTATTCTAGTTATTGTAAAGTATAGGAACTTGAGGCTTCCCACTTTCCCAAATGGGTATAGACTATGAATTAAATGAAAACAAAGAATCGTGCGAATTATTTGTATTTCTTTTTCATGGAAAAAATCATAGTTGCTTTGGAATTTAAATGAAGCCTTTTCTTCGATATTCCACTTTGGACGTTTAGATATTCAAACTATTACCACTTTCTTTTTAACTCTTGTATTTGATAATCACATTAAATTTCAATTATTTTAAAGTTAAATTAGATTAAATCTTAATAAAAAGTCTTTTCAACACTAATTTTTTACATTTACAATATTTGAGTACTTAAAAGACATCAACTTTCTTAGTACTTAATTCAAGTGACATTGGTTACTATTATACATGTATTTGTGGAATAAAAAACAAGCAAGAAAAGAGAAATAATATTCTCAAGATACATTACCTTTATCCCATATTGAATAATTTGTATATTACACTTTTGAATTGTTCATGAATAATGAACTGTTCGTAAATCAAAACAAAATCCAACCAACTTAAAGAGAGAAAAAAAGTATGAGACAATTGTTTGAATTGATGTAAACAACCACTTATTAAGAGTGCTATATATAAAACTAGTGCTTAGGTTTCCCACAAAAGAGGGCACAACCTTTCAATAAGAAAGGCTTCTAAAATGTCAGGACCCTTTGGATTGCAAAGGAATCTTTAACTAATTTTTAAAACTTACCCATAGGAAGCAACAACCATTTTTTTTTATTCTTTTTGAGTCATTCCTTTCCTTATCCTTTTTTATTATTTATATATAAAACACAAAATTTTGGAGAAAATAGTGGGGAGATCGCTCCAATTTATAGATAGAAGAATGGACTTAAAAGTGCCTTAAAAAACTAAAGGGAAGATGAAAAATTGGATTTCTCTCCAAGTGAAAATTTATCCTTATTATTTGAAAATAAATTATATAAGGTAACACTTATCATATACAACAATCACTTATTTTGAAATAAAACACTGAGTTATATCTTGACATCTAAGTGACACTTAACCAAAAGTAGCTAAGGTTTTAATTTTTGAAATGAAAGTAAATATAGAGTATTGCTCCATACTATGAAGTCATTATGATTCCTCCAAAATAGAATGTTAAAAGGGCCATGCACTATTTCTTGTATATAGCAAGTACTCTAAGATCCTATAGTTCAATTCATAATAAGTGCCCTCTAACTTGTCTAATTACATAAGAGAGCTCATCAAAAGTGTTCAAAAGCACTTACTCACTTCACTTATTTGATCATAAGCTATGAGTCTTGTTAAGGACTATAATTCCAACTTGCCTTATTGTGAAATGAAGTGTTGCGACCAAGTTTAAGAGTTTATTAGAATAGTTTTTTCCCTAGTGTTCCAATAACATTAAATGCATTAGAAAATGTCAACCTCCTTAACATTTAAAAAAAAAAAGCGCTAAAGTACCTTTGAACATGTTGAAACAAACAATTGGTTATTGCTTAGAAAAATAGAGTGCTTGAATGGAAGTAATGGCTATAGTGCCCACTGAAGGTGGCACTACAACAAGAACAACAAAAATGATAACACACTAGATTGTTTACATAGTTTAGAGTCCTAATGTTTGCGAAGACTAACTTAATGAGTAAATTCACTATCTTTCAATCCAATACAACAAGTGATTCAAGTCCTGTCACACCCTGATATAGCAACCTTACTTTTGTACCAAAAATCGAGATCACTCACCTCTAAGTTCCCCCCTTAAAAATTTAGTAGTAAAGTAAGCAAAAAAAAACTTATTTACTCTCTTAGATGCAATTACAAAAATATATTCCTCAATGAACAAATAAGTGCTCTCAATAATTAGTACAAAACTTATACAAGTATCCCAATTATATAAGAGTTTCGAGACTTGCTAACATATTAGATCAATTACAATCTGATCCCTTACTAATAATAGCTAAACTAGAAAACATAATATAATATAATAATAAAGAGCAATAAAAAATGGATGGTTATAGATATGTCTTTAATGCTATCCTGATCTAGTTTCCATAATTTAAGGGATTTGATTGCTTAATCTGGCCCAATTTGATCTTCAAGATAAGTTGTTTCAAATGGATTGATTTCATAGATAAGCTTTCATACTTCTGCAATATTGTTCAAAGCCTAAAGATTTTGTTTCAAAATTTTCCAAGTCCAAACATGGCAAGTTACTAAGTCTATTGTAGTGCTAGTTGTTTGGCACTATGCAGGACACTTCAAAAACTTGTCACAACAATCTCCCAAATTGGAACTTTTTTGAACAACCAATTTAAATGAAGAAGCTCATCAACAGTAACAACAAATGCTCTCCTTTAGTACATTCACCTTAATTCATTAAATTTAACTTAAAACATAATTAAAGAAAATAACTGTTAATGAATTTTAAGTATTTGCATCAATAATCAAAACACTAAAATTATATCTAAGTAAGATGAAGAAAGAGTTTATACACCAAAATAACATCAATTATACACTAATAAAGTTCAATAATTACAAAACAAAAAAAATCTCTCATTAGTAGGAGCAAATAAAAAACAAGCATATCATCTCCTTTCCTATTCTTCTTTGACCCTATTTTTTGATTGAAAAAATATGTTAAACGTTGTTGTTTGGATTGTGCTAACAAATCATTACATAAAGCAATTTCTCTATCTCAAATTTGTTGAATGATTCAGATTTCAGCTCAGAGTTTGGACACAACTCGATTATGATAGACAATGGATAAACGAAAGTGATCAACCATTCTTCTTATGAAAAATAGCTGGGTTGCTCACATGACCTGCTTAAGTGGTCACCTTTAGAGTAACTGCTGTAGTTTTAACGTCAGGTTCAACTTCTTCTTCTCCTTCAGTTGGGTCGACAGAGGCCACTAATGCATGCTTTCCCTTGAGGCATTTTGGAGAGAATTTCAACTCAACAACTTCTTAGCATTGTAACACCCTTAACCTTTCTCCGTTGCCAGATTAGGGTTAGGGCATATTACAACACATATTAAATCTCAATACATTATAAAAATTAATAAGATATTAACTTAAATACTATTTATTCTAACCAATCACAACTCATGGAATTTTTACAAAAACTGACTTTAAATTGAGTCCACAAAACCTCAATGAATCAATTTGGAAACAATTAGGGACAAATCTGAAACAAAATAGAAAAATGTAGAAAAAAATGAAAATAAGGGCCACACGACTGTGTGGCCAGACTGTGTACAATTTGAAAATAGGGTCACATGACCGTGTCGCTAGGCCATGTAACAACATGTGTTCGTGTGGGGAAGACCTACACCAAAATTTAATAGGCCATATGGTTGTGTGGAGTGACCGTGTGTGGCACATGGCCATGTGGCAGCTCATGTCCCAGACCGTGTGTACCTAAAATGTCTTTGAAAACAAGGTAAATCATCACTCATTTCTTAGGTACCAAACCAGACTGATTTCAACCATTTTCGCACCTTCAAAACACATTCAAACATACTTAAAACATACCAAAACATTCATCTTAAGTGCCTAACCAATGCCCTCATTGGCACCACATTTCATACACCAAACTAAATTCACACTCAAAGATCACAAGCACTTACCTTATACATATGCCAAACATACCAATTCATCCATTCCATTCATATACATTTTACCATATCTCAACCATATCCAAAAAGCATGAACCAAATAACCAAAGGCACATATATATGAACATATAAAAGCCAAAATAAAAGATATATACACATTCACAAGTACGCTTAAACCGAAGTTTAAACAACATTAACATAACAAAAGAACTTAAAAGCTAATAGTACATGCCATTCATAACCCAACTTTAAAATGATCAAACTTTTACCGAGTTGTAGAATGTATAGTGTGAGTGCTCCAACTAGCTTCCAACCAACTAAGTTTTTCGATGATGTACAAGAAATGAATGCAACTAACGTAAGAAATCAATGCTTAGTAAGTTTGTATAAAAATTAAATGTAAACTTACCAAACAAGATTAATTTATATCATGATATCATTCAATTCCTATACACACCACAAATCTCACAAGTTAGTGAGTTCACATATATAAGAACTTATAACCATATCATGTCATATAACATTCGTAAATAACAAATGTAACTTAATCACCTATCTCATGTTTATATTATATAACACATTCGATTCAATGCCTAATTCCATATAGCAATTTCATATATGTCCTTTTCATAAATCAATTTTCCTATAGCCATTTCATATATCTCATTTGTATACCATTTAATACCCGATGAACCACAGTGAAATAACATTAGATACATGAGAAAATGCTCACACGAGTTGTATATGTAAATGCATACACGAGCTGTGAAATGGGCCTGCTTACACGAGCTATGGGTCAGGATGTTAGGCTACACGATGCTGCTCACACGAGCTATAGAGAATTCGTAACAAATGCAGGACTCCAAGACTAGCACTCGAGACGGTAATAACCCCTAATAACATGTGATTTGTATCCTAAACACTCACAAGGTTCAAAGGGGCATATCTTATCCAAATTATGTAATTATTTACACATTACTCCATTACCATTACTTAACCATGTAATTTCCCGTTTTCAATCATAACCTTCAATTTAGCTAACATTATAATTAAATTGAAATCATTAATCAATATTTAACAATCAATTTAACCTATACATAACACAAATGTTAATAAAGAAAATACTCAAAATAACAATTAACAAACTTAATCAATATACAAACTTACCTAGACAAAGACGTAACGATGCGAGCGACTAATACGCTAATTTAGCTTTTACACAATTTGAGTCCAATTGATTCGTTTCTTGATCAAAATAATAATTTTCAATCAATCAATGAATCAATTCAAACAACTCAAATAATCAAACTTGAGCTTATAAGCCTTTTCATTATAAATTTAAAAAATTGCCCCAACATTTTACCCTTTAAGCAATTTAGCCCATAAACCCGAAATTTACAATTTAACCATGTTTAAGCAAAACTCATGCTAGCCGGATTTCCTAGGGTCTCTCTATAGCCCATATTTATCATGCTGTCACAATAATTTCATGAAGTTTTACCATTTAAACAATTTAGTCCTTTAACATTAAAATCACTAAAAACTACTTTACAAAATATTCCTATTTATCAACCAAGCTTAATAATCTATATTCAAACTTCAAAAACACTTCAAAATCATCAATTACATAATCTATAACATTTAAAAATTTTACAATTTACCCCCGGGTTAGCTAGATTAAGCTAAAACGATCACAAAAACATAAAAACTATTAAAAAGGGGCAAAAATTACATACCATGCAATTGAAAATGCCATGACCGAAAGCTTCCTATTCTCTAACTATAGTGTTTCTATTTTGTGAAAAAAAAAATGAAGAAGATGATGAGTTATTTGGCTTTTGTTTGTTTTAATTTACTTAATTATTAATTTACAATTTTACCCTTTTTAAATTAGTTTAATTTCATGGTAAAACACTCCCAAAACTGTCACTATCTACTTAAGTAGTATAATTACCTCTTAAGTCCACCAATTTATATTCCTATAGCCATTTAATAACTTTAGCTAATTGGAACTAACTTTTCTAGCTTTTACAATTTAGTCCATTTTACTTAATTAACTATCTAAACATTAAAAATTTCTAACCAAAATTTAATACGACCTTAATAAGTACTTGTAAATAAGAAATAAATATATTTACTAACTCATTTGTCAAAATAGTGGTTTTAGAATTGTGGTCCTAAAACCACTATTTTTGATACCCCTAAAAACGAGCTGTTACAACTCTCCTTCCTAAAGGAATTTTTGCCCCTGAAAATCTTACCGGAGAATAGGTTTGAGTATTGCAATTTCATAGCTTCTCTCGATTCCCCGGTAACTTCTTTAATTCCTTGGTGATGCCAAAGAACCTTAACTAAAACTATCCATTTATTTCTCAACCCTCTAATTTTCTAAGCCAGAATTTTTACCAGTTCCTCACTATACGACATATCAGGCTATAGCTCTATATCAGTTGATGAAATCACATGTGAGGAATCAGATTTGTGCCATCTCAACATCAACATGTGAAGAACATTATGAAATTTATGCAACTCCAATAGTAAAGCTAAATGATAAGCTACCGGCCTAATTCTCTCAATAATTTTATATGGACCAATAAAACGTGGACTAAGCTTTCCTTTTTGGCAAAAAACGAAGAACTTTCTTCCAAGGCGACACCTTCAAAAACACTTCATCATGAACCTGGAACTCGACGTCTTTTCTTTTCAAATCAGTATACGATTTTTGACAATCAAAAGCGGCTTTTAAACAATCTCATATCACTTTCACTTTTGCTTCAATTTCACGAATCAAATAGATACCCAAAAGCTTTTTCTCACCCAATTCAGTCTAGTATAATGGAGTTCTGCACTTTTGACCATACAAAGCTTTGTACGGGGTCATTTTAATACTCGGCTGGAAACTATTGTTATAAACAAATTCAACCATCTGAAGAAATTTCTCCCAGTTACCTTCGAATTCAAGAATACAACAGCGAAGCATATCTTCAAGCATCTAAATCACTCTCCCACACTAGCCATTTATTTGAGGATGAAACATTGTGCTGAAAGTCAATTTAGTGTCCAAAGATCTATGTAACTTACCCCAGAATCTAGAGGTGAATCGCTGATCGCGATCAGAAATAATTGACAAGGGTACCCCATGCATCTAACGATCTTAGAAACATATAACTCTATAATCTCTATAGTGAAAAATATGTGCGAACAAGAATAAAATGTACGAATTTATTCAAATGGTCGACAACAACCCAAATTCATGGTAACTCATTCCCATTTCCATTTCAGAATCATAAAAGGCTGTAGTAACCTTGAAAGTAACTGATGCTCAACTTTAACCTATTGAAAAATCAAACAATTCAATTGAAAATCCAACATTTCTTGTTTTATACCTAGCCACCATTACATTTGTTTCAAATCACTGTACGTTTTATTACTACCAGGGTGAATCAAGTAACTGCTGCTGTGAGCTTCCCGCAAAATCTCTTGTTTAACTTCTAAATTTTTTGGAGCACCATCTGTTTCTGAAGTATAAGCTATCATCAGCACCAATATGAAATTTTGTACCTTGAAATTTCTCGATTTGCTCCCGTTTCACAACTAATTCAAGATTATTTTTCTGAGCTTCACGAGTCTGATGTAAAAACATCGTTTAGCTTTTAATTTAGCTAAAATTGATTTGTCATCAACCAGTCTCAGACAAGCATTCATAGCTTTTAAAGCACACAATGACTTCTGACTTAAAGCCTTCGCAACAACATTAGCTATTCCAGGGTGGTAGTTGATAGTCAAATCGTAGTCTTTAAACAACGTCAACCATCTAAATTGTCATAAATTTAGTTCTTTTCGGGACATCAAATATTTCAAGCTTTTATGATCGGTGAAAATATGACACTTTTATCTGTATAGGAAATGCCGTTGCAAGTTCCAAATTGTATGTCGTACAATTTTTCTCGTGCAGTTTCAATTTTCGAGAAACATAAGCTACAACTTTGACTTTTTGCATCAAAACATTTGGTACATTTTGGGTGATGCAGCCTTGGTACATTTGGTGCCTTATTGATATATGTTAATTTGATAATGTGTTAAAGCATGTTTGAATGATCCAAGTTATATATGATGAATTGACCTCAACATGGTCAAGATATAGTATGCTTTTGAAAGGTTTTGAACTAGATATGCCATGAATCTAATCTGGTGTGGTAATTATGTAGCAATTATGTTATGTTTTGGCATGGGAACAAGGTATTTGATAATTGGATAAATATGCACACGTATAGGTGTTTTTGGTGTATATGTGGATATATGTATGTGGCCTTTTGATGGATGATTTTATAGTCTTTATGATGCTTGGATGATGGAAGTAGGACATGGTCATTTTGGTATTAAAAATGTAGTTGGTATTTATAGCTTATGATGCTAAATGTTAAATGGTAAATTAAGTACATATGAGTGTGGATTTGATATGTGTACAAAATGGTAAGTTTTGGCTAAACTAAGCATTTAGTTATGCATGTTTAATTGTTGTGATTGAGGTGCCTTTTGGGCATATTGTTTGTATGAATATGTACCTATTTGGATAGCTTGTTGTTGGATGGTTTGGTATACTTTGGGATGCTTGATCACATGTGGTAAATTGGTTATAGGTGTGTGCACGAATGGGTGAGAAAAATGGCTTGAAAATGGTCTATTTCTCATCCACACGGTCAAAGACATGGGCAGAGATGGGCATGTGTCTCATCCGTGTGTGACACACGGCCAGGCGACACAACCATGTGTCCCTTTTAGGTGTTTAAAGGTTACATTTTGAGAGTTACACAGCTTGACACACAGGCGTGTGGCTTGGTCGTGTGACACAAGTCAGAAAGTCACACAGGCACGGACAAAGGCTAAGACACGGCCGCGTGTCCCTACTTCAAATGTCCACACGGTCTGAGACACAGGTGTGTCTCTCAGCCGTGTGAGTCACATGGCCTGGCCACACGGCTGTGTGACCCCTGTAATTTTGAAAATTTTCACTTTTTCTTGAAAATTTTTTTATGCTTCTAATTTAGTCCTGACTTGTTTCTAATTTGTTTTCAGGGCCTCGAGGGCACGTATATGGGACAATATGTATGTTATTGATCGATTTTGTTATGATTGATGTAGTGAATTGAATGTTTTTAAAATTTTTGATAGATTTGAAACTTAAACTTCGATAATGTTTTGTAACCCTATTCCGGTGACGAATACGGGTTAGGGGTGTTACATTTATTAGTATCAAAGCGATGATTTATTCGGTTCTCGGACTGAACGTAGCATGTGTGAAGTTTAGAAATACATGTCATTATATAACCTGTGATAGTGTGATACCTCCCGATAATGTTTCATTTTTAGACTGAGATGTTTTCCCACCGAGCTAATTCTGATAATGTTAAATGCGATACTCAAGTATCTAAGTAAAAATATTTCTTATGATGAGTAGAAACTCATAAAGGTATGAATAAATGTTTTATAATATATGCTAATGATGAATTTTATGTTATGTGTATTTATATGAGAGTCAAATTTAGAGGCTTTACGACCTTCACCCCCCTCACCTATATAGTTTTATACAATGAAATTCATAAGATTTATCTTGATTAAGCTCACAAGTGTAAAATCGAAGAGTTCAGTGGATGAATGACTAATAATCTGGTCAAAGCTGAGAATGGATTAGCAAATAAAGAGAGTTCTAGAAGAGATATTAGATTCTTCTGAAGATCATTCGGAATATGCAATGTTGCTGTTGAAAGAGAGGTTATTTTCAGGTAATCAACCTATTCAGGTATGGTATCTGAAGAATGTATTAACCGAAATTTCTTCTGAATTAATTTCTTACGTGAATGAGATAATGTAGGATTAATGATGAGTGTAATAGTCAGTGGAATAATGTTTAAATTGTAAAGATATCTAAATGCAGCGGTTATAGTCAAGTAGCTTACGACGATCTCTTTTGGGTATTCTATATGTTGATTTATTCTAAGAGGTATTCTATATGTTCGGTAGAAGATTCAATGATAAGACTCATATGATGTTATTTTATTTCTTCTACTCGTTGATGTTCTGAATTATATATTTATGCAATTTATGTTGTCTTTGTCACAATTGGTCCCAATGCATATGAGCGATATTCTTCTTTTAGATTTTCTCTAGGGTATCATCAATCTCTTTATCTTACCATATGGGTTGTATTCTCGGAGATTCAATATAACTTCAAATATTAGATTTCATTATCTCAGTTTTCTTATCATTTTTGTTATTTAATCTATCAGACATGGTTTATCTATAAAGGATATTCATTGGCTGGAGATAATTATATCTATTACGGTTATAATTTTTGGTTCGATCATGAGAGCATGATGATATAGATCTCAGCCTTTTAGAGGTTGAGTTTCTGCACTGGTTGTTACTGGAACTACATTCAGTTTTTCTCTTTTGTTTTGGAATACAATATTGATGTTAAGGTATTGTTCTATCTATACGGTTGTAACATCGGTCTTATTATAACACTATAGTTATAATTCATCTGATGGTTTTGGCTCCAGTATGGTTCAAAGCTTCGATGTTAATAATTGAAATAGCTTTATTACATATCCTCTTTCTAGCTTTTGTGAAGGGTTAGACATCGACAAAAGTGTAGACGGTGGAGGATTGAGCTCAAACCTGTATATTGGTTTTTATTCCTCGGGTAATCTCGATATATGTCAACAAGTTAAAATGAGATGTTATGTTTCGTTTGAGTTAATGCATTTTGTAGGAATCTTGATAGGTATTCTGAGTGAATTATGATAGATTGTATGTTTAGGTTGTCTTGACAACAAAAAGAAGAGATTATTCAGAAATGTTATCATTCGATAGATAAAAATCAACTCAGTTGTTTTAATCAGAGCAGGTTATTCACTTGAAAAGTTAATTGAGTTATATGCATTTGAGTTTATCCTCAGGTCTAGGAATAAAGTTTGGGGATTCATGGGTAAATAGATGGACAGTCTGAATGAAAATTCATATTCTAGAAGACATAATACAAAAATATATCTATCATATCAGTTCTAATCGAGAAATATTATTGTCAGTTAAAGTCGTCCCTATTGTTGAAGCTATAGCACTTGTGAAAAATGATATTGCTTGACGCTTTCTAGAAAAAGGGGAACAAATATCAGTTGAAAGTTATAGATGCAAACATGTTAGAAGCATTAGTCAAAGTTTGATAATTTGGGTTTCTTGGTTACATTTCGACAGATGATTATTGTGAATTTCTTGGTAGATATACTACTAATGATAAAGTGATGACAGGAGAACATCATAACAGCTTAGTTAAGTTCAGATATAGTATCAAGTTTTATTATAAGTTTTGATGCTAGCTCTAAATCGACGTAAGTTATAAATGATTTATCTATGGATTACCATTAAGATGAAGACAGAAAGACTCGACTTGATGGCTTTTATCAGGTGAGAAATTTCGAGGACTAAATTTTTATACGGGAGAGAGTTGTAACAACCCGTTTTTCAGTGGTGTTGGAAACAATGGTTTTGGGGCCACCAAATCGAAGAGAAAGTTCATAAATATTATTATATAATATTTACGAGTCCAATATGGTTTTAAAAAGGTTTTTGATTTGATAATTTATGTTATAAGCGATTTATTAAGTTCAAGTGGTAAGACCCTAAGGTCAAGTGGTTCTAGATAATGAGGTATCGAGAGCTCATTTCTATAAACCGAGCTGTAAATATTTTATAAATATTTACGAAGTGTCATTAAGGTGATATTAAAGTTTCGTTGAAAAATTTTAACGTTTCGA
>JABFAF010274313.1:0-19781 GCA_013677275.1 Gossypium schwendimanii | reverse complement strand
CACTAACATATATATGATTAAATTAATAAAATATTTTTTAATTAATTAAATCTTAATTTAATTAAGTTGATAACATCTTAAGCTAACCATCCATTATATCCCATTTTATTATGGTTCAATTTCTATTTTAAGATTTTAATTAATTGCAATGTAAGCCTTTAATTCATTTTCTAATTAAAATTTTATGGCGATTGGACTTTACAATTTAGTCCCTTGGCCCTAATTAAACACAATTTTGACTAAATTACTTATCCAAAATTCAATTCATCAATACATTAAATTTTTAAATATTTTTCTTAAATTGTTGAAACTAGCATATTGGAAAAACAATCGGCCAAAATAACCATGAGCAGTTACAATATTATAAGTTTCTTCCTTTTGACTGAATCTGTAACCTTTATTAGTAGATTCATTTTCTGTGGTTTCCCTGATCAAACTAGAGGTTACCAAGGAACCATGCATAGCACTAAATAGGGAACCACCGAATACACCAGCTACGCTTAACATGTGAAACTGATGCATAAGGATGTTGTGTTTAGCTTGGAATACAATCATGAAGTTGAAAGTGCCAAAGATTCCTAGAGGCATACCATCAAAAAACTTTCTTGACCAATTGGATAAATCAAGAAAACATTTTATTAAATATTTACCAACTCAATTTAAGAAAACGAGGTCCCAGAACAATTTTTTTTGACACCACTGGAAACCAAGTCCTTACAAGTTCCCAAAAAACTCCTCACCTTACCCCCAAAATAACTCAAAATGAAAAACTGAACCAAAACCAAGCTTTTCAAGATTGTCAAAAATCAGGTCGTTACAATAGATCCCGAAGGAAATGAATGGTAGTATGGGCTTACCTTCGCATTCAAAACCTCCAATAATACAGTAGAATATGAGTTTTTAATAGCAGGATTTGAGTTATTGAAGAAGCTAATAGTTAAGACGTTTTAGATATTAATATATTCACAACTGGTTGCTAGAGAGTTCCACAAAGAAAGGATGAAGAGGTAATGGAATCCTGCTTCGAACAAGTATAAGGCCACCTAGATAGTATGGCGAACCCTCTCGCTCCAAACTTGCTTCGCTTTGTAGATGTTCCCCTTTGGGAATAAAAAAAAATCATACTTCAAATTAGAGAAAAATTTGACTCCCCTACACTCCAACAAATGTCTCATTTCTTCCATTGTTGTTGTACATTCAAATTTATCACTCTTAATTGGAACATCATGGTACCTCTTAGCTACTCTTGTATGATTTGATTTGCTACCCCAACCATTATACTCGAACTAATAGTTGAAGAAATAGCACAAACAAAGAAGAAAGAAGAAAAACCTACCAATTTCAGGTAAAGAAATTTCAAACTCCATAAAACAAAATGTTGATAAGAAGGTTAAGAGAAATCTGGAAAAGTTTTACAGAATTTTAAAAATTATAAACGATAAGAAATTTCAAAGAAGAAGAAGTGAAAAACAAATCCCTAACTCCCTCTATTTATAATGTAACCATGGCACTTGGTTTACAACTAGTGCGTGATAGTTAAACTAACACGTGTGAAAACCACACACATTTCTTAACAATCTGCAGAAACAAACCTCTCATAGGATATGTTGCACGGTTACATAATTCCCAATCGTTACTAATCACCTTGATTACTCAAGAGGCGTGCCATCATTTAACACACACCTTTACAATTTTTTCACTGCGTTTAATTTTAAAGTCCACCTTAAATTGTAAAGTTAAAATTACAAGTTATAAACTTTGAAATTTACAAAGCACTCCAAAAAACTTCAATAGGTTTTGTCGGACCTCCTCATTACATTGAGTAGATTCAGTAGAGGTTACTTTATAACCTCTCCTCGTCTTGGGGGTCAATTGTTATACCACCTCTGCAAGCCTTTACAGTGACCTCTTTAGGCGAACTTCATATTGAGCGGACCTCGAACATCAAGTTACTCCATAATAAGCCCAATGAACCTCAATCCATCGTGGACTAACTTTGTGAGGAGTGTTGGATCTAGTTCCCTGAGTGTAGTATTTTCATCTATGTCTACTTATATTTTTCAAAAAAATTGGTTTAATAAAATATCCATTGATTACATTAATATTCTTTGTATATTTTCCTCAACAATTTTTGTGCACAAAGCAAAATGGAAGAAAATATTAGCTTACTGATTATGTAACGTATAACTAATATTAAGTGGTATTACGTGGTCAGATCATAATATAGAAAGACAAATTGTATTTGTAGATACTCTAAACATGTCCTAAGTCTAATCGAAAATGAGAAAATCGATTGAAAGTCTAATATGTCATCTATCATGTCTAATTAGGGAGATGTTTTATCTGGAGTGTCAAAGTGGATGACTCTTATAAGATAAAGACATATATGTGACTGATTGGATTGACAGTACATCAGATAGGACCCAAGTAGAATAGATCCTAGATCTATTTATGGATGTATTCACTTGTGATGTTTATAGTGTGGTATACCTTAATCCTGAGTGGATGATGGACTATGTGTAACACCCTTTGCCCGACTAGTCGTCGGGTCCGAGCTACAGGATGCCACAAGTATTGCCGAAGCAACTACCGCTAAATATACAGTAAGTCATTCAATCATGCATTCATATCATAAGCATATTTACATTAAGATAAATAATCTATGCTGAGTCTCAATCGAGCTTGCGAAAAAGCTCTTTTATTGACCCAAGCATGAAATATGACCAAATGTAAAGTTTTAAAATTTTAGGGTCGACGTCATGATGTCTCTTCCTCCACATCGTGACGTCGCCAAATAATTCCTCATGTCACAAGGCTGGACTACTCAACATCATGACGTTACATACTACCAGCCAACGTTGCAACGAGGAAGACTGCTCGTCGGGACATGGACTTTGTTTTTGGTAAAATTTGAGCCATTTGGTACTTATTTCAAGCTTTCCCACAATTTAAACCTTTTATGTGCAAAAACTTAACTTAATCTACACAAAAACATTCCAAAACATGCCAAAACAATTCATTTAACCATTTCAATTCAACCAATCCAATATAACATCAATTTGGCATCAAAACATATAAATTCAATTTGTTCAATTTCAAACAATTCATTCAATCAACTAGTCATTCAATATCATCTTCTTATCTTTGATAAACCATACTCAATCATGCTATTTTAAATCACCAAACATGTCTTAATGCATTTTCCAAAACCAACCATTTCAACTAGGCATTAACCTTGTAAAAATCTAGCATAAGATAAGTTTCAACCATGTTCAACATTAAGCTAAAATTTACAAAACACCTATGTACATGCCAAAATACTGAGGTTTAAAACAATTGAGAAACTGTAAAGTCAATAACGAGATTGAAATGCCCTCCACCCAACCTTATGAACCAGATCCGAGTATTGGGTGTTACATCCTATAACAGATGTAACTTAAACTTTTTGCCTATGTACAAGTTCTATCTATGAATATGACAAAGTCTCTTGTGGATGTACATTGTATGGATTACATATACAATTCATGATAATATAATTTCATCAATTTCTATTTTATCTCTCAGCCTACTGTATACATATTGGAATGCTACTTAAGAAACTTATGCTCATACTTAAACACACCAATTAATTTCCTCTATATGCATAATAGCCCGATTCGCCACTTCTTGGCACAGACCTGGCATCGTCCCTCGGCGCATACTCCTTTACAACTAGAAACAGGAAATAACTTTAGTAAGTTCATAAGAACTTAGTGAGATAATCCTTAAATACTTGTTTCATTATATCAAAGCATGATAGATGCTTCACATATCCTTCATGTGTCCTTTGACTTTTCCTTATTCCTTCTGGCGGTTACTTCACTAAGATTTCCTTTAACAGAATGTAATTACTCTTTTCTATTTTAGACCTTTCTCTTCCTCTCAGTGTCTTTAAGGACTTATCTTCCTTTCCTTTTTTATTAAGCCTTATCTCTACTAGGCCCCAGATTTGAGGTCCAAACTCATATGATTGTTTCTTTCCTTTGAGCGTACTATACTTACACTCCCGTCACTTACTATGTCTCTTTTTAAAATATTATCTTTACATAGTCCTTAACCACTTTGTTTTTCTTATTAGCATACTTAAATCTTATTTCATTCTTCCGATTTTAACACTACTTTTGGGCGAGGTAGACTACACCTATTACTTCACATAGAGTTTGCCTAGATCTTCTTTACTTCAAGGTACTATCTATAAATGCCTATAACATATATCCTGGATTCGCCACCTATTTTGGCGCGCTCTAGCTTCACTATTCTTTTCTTGTTATTATGTGGGGTTCGCCATTTCATTTACATACGGTGCCTTTCTTTCAGAGTTCGTTGGATACTTAGTTCCTTCTACTTGTCCCATACGTGATCTCTTACACTTACCATACCTTTAGAGTCTTATCTTTACTTTCCTTCAGAGGAAAATTCATGCCATTCTTTCCTAATTCCTTATAGGAAATTCATTCAAAATTTTTTGTAAAGGCATTCCTTTATTTAAATAGTCGCAAAAGCTTCCTTTGTATCTGCCACAAGGGCTTTTCTTTACAAAGTTGCCACCAAGGCATCCTATCCTTAGGTTACACCACAAAGGCATTCTTTTTCATATATAGCCATGACGACTTCCTTTACGAAGATTGCCACAAAGGCTTTCCTATCCAGAGTTTGCTATAGAGGCTTTCCTTCGACAGAGATCGCCAGAAAGGCTTTTCCTTTCAGATATTTGCCGCGAGCATTCTTTAAAAGGTTCGCCACAAATGCTTGCCTTTCCAGAAGGTTGCCACAATTAACAGGTTCACCATAAAGGCTTACCTTTCCAAAGTTTTGCCACTAAAGCTATCCTTTAACAGGTTCATCACAAAAGCTTACCTTTCTAGAGTTTTGCCACAAAGGTTGTCCTTTAGTAGGTTCGCCACATAGGCTTACTTTTCTAGAGTTTTACCACAAAGGTTGTCCTTTCACTAGTGTTTTAAACAATAGGGATTTGCCTAAACTCACACTTAGTAAGGGTCGCTCCTCATCATCCTAGGACACACATAGAACCACATTAGGTAATAACCTTCCTTAAAATTTTTCGTATGATGTCATAACCGACCAGTTATGATCTTACACTATATGGCCTCCACCAGTTATAATCTTGCATGATATGGTCTTCTTCCCATATGATGCCATAACCCACTAGTTATGGTCTTACACAATATGGTCTTCTTCCTATATGATGCCATAACCCACTAGTTATGGTCTTACACGATATGGTCTTTTTCCCATATGATGCCATAACCTACCAGTTGCGATCATCCATGATATGGTCTTCTTACCGTATGATGCCAAAACCCACCAGTTACAATTTTACACAAGATGATCTTATTTCCATATGATGCCATAACCCACTAGCTACAGTCTTACACGATATGGTCTTCTTCTGTGTCATGGCCATGGACTTTTCCTTTTAGAGATTCATGTTTTTAGTCCTGACGAAACACTTTGGCGACTCCGTGGACAGACACAAACTTTTCATACTTAGACCCATGAACTCATCATATCTTGACTTACTCATAACAAACACATCCAGACCTTTCAGACACATTAACACATTTTCATTATCCAAACACAAACATCCTTTAACCTCAAGATTCATGTTTCATACTTTGACCATGAAGCTTCATGTTATCGATTGTAACACTCGATTTGTGCAAGTGTACATAGTCGTTATCAAGTAATAAGTAAGTAAAAGAGTTATTATCTCTACAAGTACTGTATATGTTAATCAATATTGTGCAAAATTAATGTTTTACAATTTGGTGAAAAAAAAACACAATAATTCTGAGTGTTTGATGTAAAAATAAATAACTAGATGTAAAATTATCCTAAATGCAAATTAACCTAAGTGTAATGAATAATTAAAATGGATTAGATGGATTTAGTAGCAAATTCGCAAGCTTTAACAACGATAACATGAGTAGGCTAGAATAATTACAACAATTGACTTAGTTTATTTTCATCATGCTTACAATGTTTCAGAAAATATTCCATGGCAACTAGAGCTTTCATGAACTTTGAAACTAGTATTAAGTCCTTTCGGAATGTTTTACTTAAAAAAAACATGCATACTACCATGATCATATTTAACTTAGGGTTTCTTAGAGTTTATGTGAAGTAACAGGGACGGATTAGGTTTGAAACAATTTAATCACACAAATCTAAAAGTTATGCAAGGTAATAGAGCTCACTCGAGTTATTATGAACCTTTAATTTAATCGAGCTAGGATCTAAATTAAGCATGCACCTTTCAATTATTACATCCATTAATCATCATCTGGTTAGGATTGATCAACTAATTCTAATGCAGTCAATCACATTTTCATGAATGAAATACATGCATGATTTAAATTGAAAGTATGATTGATTGAGGCACGGAACATCATGAACATAAATCAAATGAAATTCATCAAATTGATGTAATCATTGTAGCTAAACAAAATTAAGCTATCATCGTTAATGAAAAAACATCAAAACAAATTGCAAAAATGTTGAACAACAATAAAGATTAAGGAAGAAGAAAATCTGAAATAATTCCTCCGAAAATTGATCGTGGTAGCTTCTTCAAATCCTCGTAATTACTTTTTCGCAAGATGCTTCTCAAGGTGGCTAGCCAAGAGAATTTTCTCAAGGAATTGCTAGCCAAATGGAAGGGAAAATGGATGGTTTATGCGTGAGAGGGAAAGGAAAGACGTGAGTCAACGATTGAGAGATTTTTGAATGATAAGGGATAATGGATGAATGAATGGGAAGTAAATGGTGGTATTTATAGTAAAGGGATGGCTAAGGAGTTTACTAAAAATAGCTTGAATATCCCTTAGGTTTCTCTTTTGCTTGGCAAGCCATGAATTGTGGAGAGGGGAGGTTGTCAGTTGCTTGATTCAGGCTTGATTTCATGCATGAATCAAGTAAGGAAGTGGATGGTTTCTTAGGTAAAAGTTGAGTTTTGATTTTTAATTGTTTACAAGTGTAGGGACATCTAAATAAATCTTCCAAAAGTTAACTTTAGGCTTCTTATATGACCATGCCGAATTGGGCTTCTTTCCCCCTTGCTTGGACGGTTTTGTGACCCAATTAATTTTCAGACTTGTTCTTCAATTAAACCAACTTTAACTAGATCAAAGTGACCTCTTTACCCAATTTGCTTGCCTTTGTCGTCCAACTAAGGTAGAATAAAGCTCATGTCCATGTATAGTTAAAATAAGCTTCATAAATTATTAACTCCATGGTCCCACTGCAACAATTAAATATAAGAAATTATTATGTAGCATGAAATAATTAAATTATGCAAAAATTTAATACATAAAATCATAAAATTATATACTTTACTAAAGCATGCCCATTATCTCAATATAAACAAAATTCACCAAATTAACTATCAAATATTCGAGATTAACATAATTTTTAAGTAAAAAGGTGTCGTAAAAAACTATAAAAAAATATATATACAATTTAGAGTTTACATCCATACATACAAGTTCAAAGTGTTCTTTTAACTTAACCCAAGTCTCTATGGAAACTTGGTAAACGTCACATCAAGACTGAGTGGCCTTATCAAAATCTACCACCTCTAAGAACTTACTCGATTACTCTTTTAGCCTTTAACCCTTCTAGTTCACGTTTGGTTAATTCGTAGCCAACTTTCCTCAATATTTAGTTGGCCTGGGACCACATTGGTCACTGGATGTACTATATCAATAGTGTGAACTTACATCCTAAAGGTCATTTTACATAACCATAAGTCTCATTTCACAACCCATATTAATAGGACATGAAATCCTTACTTACTTTATTCTCATATTAGAGTCCACCCATTCTAAACACCAAGAAGTGCATTTGGGCAAATACTGTTTCGCCAATAGTACCCTTTTATGACTCTGTGCCATATCCATATATTCGTACATTCATACCATTAGTCCTTATTTAGTCATACCTTATCCCTTTCACGATTTCCCTTAACTATTCCTATTACAGAAGGCCTCACAAACATAATACTTTTAGTTCAGCATAACACTTCTTACGAAGCTTTTCTTTCAGAATCTGTCAAGCTAGGGCGTACAAGCGTCTTTTTGGAATTTCTTATACTTAGCCAAATCTTATGTCTTACTCGCTCAAATATTACTCTCTGTGACTTGCTTCCAATAACATCATTCGATCATTGGGACTTCATTGAGCAAGATGTTACAGGGATGTTACAAGCCAATATAATATCATATATAGTCTAATTCATATGCAAATTGAAAACATATCTAATTCGATTCATATTCCAAATAGTTCAACAAATTTCATTTCCATTAGGCTACCATTTTCTCGCCCAAGAGAACCTTAGTAAACCTAAGTCGAATACATGGGACTATAATACTCACACAAGCTGAAAGTGATCAAGGTTGCTTACATAAGCTAACATTTATGAATTGAGAATCCAAAAAAAAAATTTGGATCTCGTATAACCATGTAAATCTTCCATCAATTTCATATTAGACCCTAATGGTATGCCATACGTATCCTAAACCTGTACAATGTTCACACAGGCTTTATTACTATAATCATATCAATTAAATCATTGTAACAGTATATAAATATGATTTCAATCTTAAAAACATTTCATATCCATTTTGGTACCTTGTACATATTCACAATTGCCATATATTTCATACTTTGCAATTTAGTTCAATTGATGCCAAAATTATTAATATCACATTTATATAATCTAATAAGAAAAATAAATAATTCAAACATAATATGAAACAACATAGTAAGTTCCATATTAACTTACGTGGAAAAACATCAAATGAACAATTCTTTATGGACTAATCAACAATTTTGCCTTTTCTTCGATTATCTTCGATTTGGTTCAATTCCCAATCCAAACAATAATTTGGTTCAATTTATCAATTCCAAACATCTTATAACATTCTATTTTATGCATTAATCATCCAATTTCATTTTTCAAATGCCCTTAAGGTTTTTCATTTTATTTAATTTAGTCCCCAAAATCGAAATTACAATATCTTTCAAATTTGAGCACCGATTTCGAAACTGATCTCAATTACATATTTTTAGGACCCTCTAATATCAATAATTATAGAAAATTTACATCAAATTCAAAATATATACACTTTAGTTATGTTCAAAAACTAGCAATTAAACTTTATAATTTAGTCATTTCTCACTTCTAAGCTTAAAATCTAACAATTTAAAACCAATTTCTCCAAGAAACCATCAATAAAAACTTTTAGAAACTTTAACAGTTTTGCAAATTAGTACATGGGCTAGCTAAATCAAATTCCCATGTCCTCAAAAAGATAAATTACAAGAAATAGACTAAATTGAACATACCTAATTAAGGAAAAAAATTTGAAAGCTTCCAAACCCTATTTCTTCTTTTTTCTACGGTGAGAAGAAGAATATGAACAATTGATTTATTTTTCTTTTAATTTTGTATTATTTACATTGGCTAAAAATTATTTAATCTTAATTAATCTAATTAAACATAATTAAGTTAAACATAATTAAAAATTTTGGTGGGTTCCAATTTTCATAAACCATCAATGTTCATATTCAAAAGGGCTAATTGCTCATTTGGTCCTTTGGTTAATTAAAAATCTATGGTGATTAACTTTTACAAATTTTACAATTTAGTCCTTTTACCTTAATTAACTATCAATTTGACAAAATTAAGGAGCAAAACTTTAATAAAATTTAATACTAACCTTGTAAATATTAATATTTTATATTTACGAACTTGAACATCATAAATGGATTTTCAAAATTACCCTTTTTTACACAACTGAAAAACGGGTTGTTACATTATGTATGTGTGACTCGTGTAGTTTGATGTTAGTAAAAGCCTAAGTTCAAATAAATAAGGAACATAAATTTGGTGCCTTGGTATATGACTTCTGCAGCATGTAACATCATTCCATAATAGTGGAATTCATAACCCAACTCAAAGGTAAAAGATATCCCCTTATTAACATTACAAAATAGATGAAAAGTAAACGTGGCCACGAGTAATTTTTATTGTGGTAAGTGACTTGATTACTATTTGATAGTAATTGAATTTTCATGATGAAAGGTCTAATGGTTTCCATGAGATCATATTGGGAGAACAAATTTATCCCAAAGAGATTAAGGTTATCCTATGAGGGTAACACACTTATGATGAGGTCATTGGACAAACAATTATTAAGTAGCTTTCATAATGGTATATAATTAGGGAGAGCTCAGTCATGATACTTTAGTGGAATGAATTCGTGACTAAATATATTTATAATTAATAGGCGAAAAGCTGGAACTTAATTATAAATAGTTCCCAGAACTATGCTTTAACATGTAAGACTTATATTATTAAATTAAAATTGTGAATAATTGTCTTTTGGGCCATGAATGAGACTTATTGTTAATTTATGCTTTTAGTCGATAAGGTTGGTACGATGTTAGAACATGAAAATTTTTATGTAAAGGATAAAGAGCAATTGGAAATATGACTTTCCATTATTTGGAACTATTATATGAAATAGGTATGTTTATAAGGCCTATATTAGTATGGAATTTATCATGAATATGTTAAAGCACTTAAAGTTCCCTTATGTGATATGTTTACACGTATGTGTTAATGACCTTGATGGATATATGTTAATTATATTTGTAAAGTGCCCAGTAGAATTTGTGAAATGTTAGGATACAAGTGGGATGTCTATTAAGGGTTATAACATGTTGGTGTTCTATCAGAGGTTTTGCACTTATATTTTCCTTATATCACCTTTGAGCTTGCACTTATGTGCATCTTGGTGTAGTGTAGTTTATGCTCTTATGAGCTCTTTGGTGTGGTGGAAGGATGTTTGACACTATTTTACAATTTAGCACTTCAGTTCTCATTGGCGTGGTGGAGTCCCATGTATCGGAGTCAGTTTTACTAGAGTTTACTATGGGTAAAAATGAGTTAAAATGTTGTTAATAAACTTTAAATGCTAATATAGATGGCTAAAAGCAAGAGTAAGTATCATGATAATGAATAGGTAAGCAAAAGGGAATTTCATATGATATTGAGCTTTAAAAGTTTATGGCCTAGTGAATTAAACAATATTAAGGAAATTAATTATTTAAACATGTTATAGTTGTTTAAACAAATATGTATCTTTTGTTTTGGATGTGAATCATATAAAGAATAACGTCTACAAATGGGAAATGTGAAACAACATGTAAAGATACTATGGACTCTACTTATGAGTCTTAGATAGGTAATTTCATTAAATGAATTGGTTAACAAACTGTTAATGTATAAGTTGAACCCTTACACTTTGGTAAATCAAAATGAAACAACAAATAGTAAAAAAATGTGGCCTGAATGAAACAAGCTTAAAATCCACAGGAGGGACTCAACACTCATAAGGACTAGGATAAGTAAGTTTATCATTGGCTACTTATTAAGCTTTTTAAACTGACACGTTAGTTGTTTAAAACGCATAGGTTTGGACTTACCAAGAAGTCATGGTGTTGGCTTGGGAGAATCGCATCATCCATCGAGCTTTTAATGTTGTAATTCAAGTGTTTAAATATCATTTTTATTGGATCATTGACATGTATACAAAGACTTAAATTAGTCGAGCAATTGTAAAGTTAAATGATAAACTCGAGCATCTTTTACAATTCTCTTAAACAAATATTTTGCTTTTGCTGTTGCTTTTGCTGTGCTCATGCTAGGTTTTCAAGCTTAAATGAGTTTAAGTTTTGATTTATAATGAAATGATTTATGTTGCAATGACATTGTGATGTTTAGGATATGTTTTAGAGTGATTTTTAAGTGTTTTGGAAGTACTCACTGAGTAACACCATGACCACAGAGTTGCAACATCGCAACCTCAATGCCTGACGTAGCGACTTCATTACTCAGTAGTCTCTCCGAGATGTCATAAGTTCCTCATCGCGACATCATGGCCTTCTTATAACCCTGTACTATTTTAAGTTGTTTTGATCTTTCGCGGTTCGTTTTAGGTTTTAATCACCTTCAAATAAATTCTAAATGATTTTAAATTGTTTTTAAAATTATTTTATAAATTTGTTTTTAAACTTTTTAACTCTTAAATAAATCCATGATTTCTTACTCGTCCATGTTTCGATGGCATCTCTCATTCGTACCGATCATTTGGAATGGGTGAGGGCTATTACACCAGATCATCCCCAATGGTCATAAACATCTACAAAATTATTCCTTGGTTTAAATAAAAGTCAAAGACACTTCAAGACTCAAGGGAGCAACATCCAAGCAAAAAGTCCAAGATAAAATATTTCATTTCCGTTAGAAAAAATCTGGTTTAAAAATGAATTTCTTGCACAATGAAAAATTAAAATTTTGAAAAACGAGTTGGTTTATGAAAAGCAATAAACCCTTAACCAAATTTACACCTTTGTTTTCGTATAGACGGATCCTCGTCGTTCCCAGCTTTCAACCGAATGGCCTTTTCTGCTATTCTCGTACCATAAACTGCTTCCGGTGTGGGCTTGAACAATTTGAATCAAACACAGAACCAGAAATAGTTTTCTTTGTTTAAGTGTGAAAATGAAAAAAATCCCTTCTTAATAAAAAAACGACAGAAATTGTTATTTCGAGAAATAGATTTAATAGTTGAGAATAAATTCTCTCTATTTTTTAGTAGAGTAACAATATCTTAAAGTTGTGTGTATTTTCCCTACAGGTGTCATATATTAATAGAGAGAGAAGGTAGAACCCTTGTTGAATTATAGAAGTTTATTTCAACTAAAAAAGAGGACTCTTAGTCTATCCAGGAGTATAAGGGGCGGAAACCCTAGTTAATAATACTAGGGTTTGTCATCCCCCTCATTCACATGAGAGGCTTTTGGGCCTCTCCCATATCGGGTCCAATTACATGTACTTCCCGGGCTTTTAATCCAATACTTCATAATTCGACTCAACTCAATATTTGTTTTTCTATTTCCCAAAATAAACTTCTCAATATATTTCCATTTAAATAATCTTCTCAACCCAATTCTAATTCCTTTAAAATCATGATGACTTTACCATAAAAGAATCTATGAGAAAATATATTTAATATTTATACACTCAACGATTCACTATTACCAAATGATTCATTTCCATTTTCTAATGTCATTTAATTCAGAAAAACATACATTCATTTCCTGGTCTATTTTCATTTTCATTTTTATTTTGGAGAAAATTACATTCATTTCCAAATCATTTCATTTCTCCATTTTTATTTTGGAGAAAACCATAATCATTTCCAAATGTTTCTCATTTCTCCATTTTCACCATTTCTATTCATTTTTGTTCATTTGATTCAACTTGTAATTCATTTATGGTTTCAACGAGCTAGTGGAGGGATTGATTAGACATATGTGATTAGGGCATAAATGATTTATAATTATATTCCATTTTTTTGCCTATTAATTATGAACTCATTTAGTCACGAAGCTGCTCCACTATAGTACCGTGACTGAGCTTTCCCCAACGACATAATATTACGAAAACAACTCGATCAATGCTCGTCCAATGACCTTGTCATGAGTGTGTTACCCTCATAGTATATCCTAAATCTTGTTAGAATAATATATGTTCTCTCAATATGATCATATTTTATCACATGGTAACCATTACATCTTCCTTCATGAAAAGTCAATTACTGTCAAATAGTAATTAAGTCATTCATCACAAAGGCGAATGACCTGTGGCCACGTATACTTTTCATCACCATGTAGTTCCAATGAGAGGATATCATAAGTTCATCAATGCAAAAATATTGCCAGCACAAATAACCCTCTTAAACTATCAATATATTCAAAGATCAATATATACATCAGTTCTCAGCAATCTTCTTTCTCTAAAAACTTATTCGAGTTTTAGAGGTTCGGTTTAACAAGGGTAGTGCATAAAATTTCTCCCTAAAAACAAGATTTCCTAAGTACCATGTGTTTTCTAGCCATAGCAAATAGCTCCTAATTTACTCAAGTTATTTGTTACCTAAACTCAATTTACTCTTGCTTTAAGCATACTGGAAATATATAAACCATTTATATTTGTGTTTTTCTTTTAAATAATCTTTAGAATATTAGTATGTTAGGGGATTTAGCATGTCACAAAATTCTTTGACTTGATAACCAGAATGGAGCATACACCAAATTACCTAGTACTCAATCATGTCACTTTTTAAATTGAAATCACTCTTGAAGTTAAGGCTTTTGACTTAGAAGATGGATAGAGCAAACAACTACCTCCTTAGCTACTCAGATCGTTACTACAATGGAGTACCCCTAATTTATTTATTTTCTATTACACACTCTTACTTAAACTCACCTTTCTAGTCAACAACACGATGGAGCAAACAAAGTGGTGCTGAGTTACTCAACAATTCTAAGCATTAGAGTACCTACTTTCCTTTATTTAATACAGAGGCAATATGATTGAATTTGGCTCCAAAAGTCCCTAAGCTCATTAAAAGATACTCACTATAATCCAAAAAAGACTGAGTATAGGACATCTCATTTTTAGCAATTGATTTTCAAGCAACCAAACCTAAGCTATAGTCATCTAATCCATTGTCACATGTTCTAGGTGTATTGAAGAATCTAAGCTCATCATCACACATTATAAGTATAGATTATACTCCTCAAAGGCAAACAATACTTAACAGTTACACTGTAGTCGCAAAATAGATTTAACTATACTAAAATAATCATACATACTAAATATAAAATGTAGCCTAAATACACAACACACCTGCAAACCTAAGGGATGCATTGTCCTCAATACATGACCAGATATATAAAAGAGCAATCAAAAATGAAATTTGTACAAAAAATTCCATAGCAAAAGAAATGAAATGCAAGATGCATGAAAGAAATAGAAAACTTAACTAGCTTGGACTAGCATGTAGATACATCAGTCTGCTCAATGAGTGGATTTTTGGGCACTAACTTTATACTGCCATTTCCTCTTTTTGGGGTTCATTTCTTCCCCCTCCTCATCGGTTTCTGTGATCTCATCAATCAGATGATCAATGTTACGGTCCTATGTAGTTACGGAAGCTGGTGGCAAAGGTGGAACAGGGTCCTTACCTTTGGTGGTGGCAGTAGTGGCAGTGCATCTTTTTCTTCTTCTTCTTCTTCTTCTTCATCCTTCTCAATATTTAGGGATACCATTTTTTCGGGCTCTTCAACAGCAGGTTGAGTAGGCTCCTCAGCAGTAGTTTGAGTGGGCTTCTCGGTAGCATCAGAAAATGGGAACAAAGTGGCGGGAAAGACAGGAAAGTCTAACATTGGCTTTGTAAAATTCTTTTGCAGGGATCTCCTGAGAGCCAAATCCATACTCCTCACATAGGCCCAATATTGAGCTTGTTGTTGCTGGGCCTGGACATTCTCTTCAGCTAGGTGAAATCACTGAATTTCAAAAAGGACATCCTCTACTCTGACTACTTTAAGGAGTGCAATATTTGCTATTTGAGGGAGCTATGAGAAACTGAAGGTGCTGTCATGGGAGAATGCGTAGCAGTGGAAGTGGTGGTTTGACTATGCTGAGTTGCCTTGGCAGCATCAGTGCCTTGAATCTTGGCAAAGATGGTCTTGGACAGTCCACCCTTATTAAGGGTGATATCCTCATCCGCATTAAGAGGACTTGGGAGGTTCAACATAGAACCGTAATAAGGGAGTAGAAATTTAAGTTACCAGCATTCTTTTCAGCACATTGGTGTACTTCCTGAAAAATGATCCTACCGACATTAATTCTTCTTCCTTTTATGATAGAGCGCAGTAAAAGCATTCTCTCTTTTGAAACAATTGTATTATGCGTAGACGGCATAAGTCGGTTCCTCAGAAAATGATATCATATTTTCCCAATAAGCTTCAACAAAACCCCCTCAACAGTATAACACTCTTGACTGGAAACAGCCCATCGTGTTCCTTCGATACATAAATCACCCAATACCTGGGTTAAACCCTAAACAATGATACTGTTAACAAATGGTGTGTGTTCGTCTTAGACACTTGAAAGACCAAACTATGCATTAATATGATCTTCATCAAAAGGAATGGACATGCCCCTTACGCAGGTAAAAGGGGAATCTAGAGAATTGACATGAGCATAATATTCTCAAACAATTTTCTCTAAAATGTCTTTAGGGTACAAACAGAAAATACCACACCCATGCTTTTTTACAATGAAGGACACAGATTCATCGTATCCAATGTATGATTCATGCTTAAACAAGAACCCTTACTCAAAACAGAAAGAGTGCTTTACCATGTTGTTATTGTATCTCATGGCTGCGACACTATTAAAGAATGTCTTTTACTGAGTAGCACCAACCCTTGATGGTTTAGCAGTTTTGGAGGTAGTTTTGACGTAAGCCATTGGAAAATACTACAAGAAATCTTAGATAATGTAATGGAAGAAAAGATAAAAGAGATTGAAGAGAAAAAAATGGTAATAATGACAACTTTAGGAGAAACTTAAAAGACGTGAGTAGTTGAGAAGAGGAAAATAAGGGAGATAGCGATGACAATTTAGCAAAAATGAAACGTGCTATGACATGGAGGAGAAAAGAAAGGAATATGAAAGATTTGGGGGGGATATGAAGTTCCCTTATCCATAAAAAAAATGTTTAACTTTTCTTCCATGGGCTCGCCACGTAACAAAATTGACCCAGCTATAAAAACATTTCTCTATTGAACTTATCTATCTGGTCAACCTCACGTTATCCATTTAACCAGTTTATTGCAATGCTACGGTAAACTCCTCTTAATATCACAACTAGTCAGTTCAAATTCTTTATTCTGTCTCTGGAAATCATAGAAAACTATTCAAAAATAAGAAAACAAAAATGGAAACAATATTAAATGAGTACTAAAAATAAAATTAAAGTAAAGCAAGTAAGGAAAAGAGAGATAAAATAAATTCTTATCTCAACCATCTCAGAGGTCAATGGAGTGCTTGTCTCGATCCACATGGGCACCCCAGTAGTGCTTTAAGCGTTGCCCATTAACCTTAAATGTGACCCTCATTTTCAAGTCTTTGACATTAACAGCTCTATGAGGATACACTTGAGCAACTTCAAAAGGATTTGACCAGTGAGATTTTAATTTACCAGGGAACAATTTGAGCCTAGAGTTGAATAACAATCCTATTGTCCTGGTTCAAATTTTTGTGGCATAATTCTTTTATCGTGCCAACGCTTGGTCTTTTCCTTGTACAGCTTAGCATTCTCATATGCTTGTGCTCAAAAATCCTTCATTTCATTCAATTTTAACAATCTTTTATGGCCAGCAGCGACCCAATCCATGTTCAGCTTCTTAATAGCCCAAAATGCTTTATGCTCAAGTTCATCACAAAGGTGTCATGGCTTACCAATGACAAGCTTAAAAAGTGACATCCCTAACGGTATTTTGTCTCTGGTACAATACGCCCACAAAACTTCATCCAATCTGTAGAACAAGCCTTACGAATAGGATTCACCATTTTTTCTAAGATTTTTTTAATTTCTCTATTAGAAATTTCAACTTGTCAGTTTGTTTGGGGGTGATATGTTGTGACAATCTTATGTTTCACCCCATATCGTTGCAAAGCATTAACTACCAACTTGCAATCAAAATGAGACCCCTCATCACTAATAATGACTCTAGGTGTACCAAATCTTGTAAAAATGTTCTTGTGTAAAAACTTCATTACTGAACTTGCATCATTAGTAGGAAGGGAATAAGCTTCGACCCACTTAGAGAAATAGTCCACTACTATTAGTATATACAATTTGCCCACTGGCGGTGGAAATGGACCTATAAAGCTTATTCCCTATACATCAAACAACTCAATTTCCAGTATACTTTGCAATGACATTTCGTGTCTTCTAGATAGATTTCTTGTTCTCTGACAACGATCACATGACTGATAGAATTCATGAGCATCTTTGAATAGACTTGGCCAATAAAATCCTGACTGAAGTACTTTGGCAGCAGTTCTCATCCCTCGAAAATGTCATATGTACAAAGCTAAATGACAATATTGTAGAATGCTATGGATTTCATCATCAGGGACACATTTCCTAATTATTTGATCAGAACAATGTTTAAACAAGAAAGATTTATCCCAATAATAGTGCTTGGCATCATGAAGATTTTTTCATCTTTGAATGTTGAGATTAGGTGGCAACATACCACTCATTAAATAGTTCACCATGTCGGCATGCCAAGGGAGATCCATGGCAACTAATAGCTGTTCGTTTGAAATTATTCTTTGATAAGTATGTCATAATCACCTTTACTTCCAGATTCTAACCTCGACAAGTGATCAGCCACTTGATTCTCAGTCCCTTTCCGATCTCTAATTTCCAAGTCAAACTCATGTAGCAAAATTATCCACCTAATCAACCTTGGCTTAGCATCTTTCTTACTTATTAGATACTTAATAGAAGAATGATTTGTGTAGAGTTTGACCTTTATGCCAACTGGATAATAATGAAATTTATCGAACGCAAACACCACAACCAATAACTCCTTTTCTATGGTGGTGTAATTAAGTTGCACTTCCGATAAAGTTTTGCTAAGATAATATATTGCACGTAGTATTGTGTCTTTCCTTTGCCCCAACATGGCTCCCACAGCATAATCTTTGGCGTCACACATGAGTTCAAAACGCAGTGTCCGTTCAGAAGCTACTACAATTGGTGCTTTTATAATTTTTTTCTTTAACTCTTAAAATGCCACCAAGCAATGTTCACCAAAATTGAAAGGTCTATTTTGCTCCAACAAAGTGCACAAGGGTTTAGATATCCTCAAAAAATCCTTTATGTACCTTCTATAAAAACCTGCATGACCTAAAAAGCTTCTAATACCCTAGAAACTGGTGGGAGGTGGCAAATTTTCTATCACTTCAATTATTGCTCTGCCCACTTCAATTCTTCTCTGTGATATCCTATGTCATAGGACAATTCCTTCATAAACCATGAATTGGCATTTTTCCCAATTTAAAATAAGATTCGTTTCTTCATAGCACCATAGAACCAAGTCTAAATTTTTCAAACAATCCTCAAAATCACTCCCGAAAATAGAAAATTCGTCCATGAAGACTTCAAGAAAATTTTCCACCATGTCAAATAATATAGCCATCATACAACATTGAAAAGTTGTCGGGGCATTACATTACCCGAACAGTACCTTTCTGAACGTAAAAGTACCATATAGACATGTGAAAGTTGTATTCTCTTGGTCATTGGGAGCTGTGGCAATCTGATTATATCCTAAATAACCATCCAAAAACCAGTACAAAGCTTTCCCAACTAATCTATCCAACATCTAATCAATGAATGGTAAAGGAAAATGGTCATTCCTAGTTGCCTTGTTAAGCTTGCAGTAATCCATACGCACTCTCCATCCAGTGACAGTGCAAGTTGGTATGAACTTAGTGTTACCATTACTTACTACTGTGACACCTCCTTTATTGCGTACACATTGTACAGGACTCACCCATGAGCTGTCTAAAATAGGGGCAAATCTAGAAAGGCATAAATAGTGGAGGGGTTTGAAAGCAATTTGAGGGAGTCTTCAAGGGCTATTTTGCAAGCTAAATAATCATTCAAACAAGTTGATTGGGTCAGCATGTCAGACGGTTTTGGGCTACCCAATGCTCGGTTGGATCGGTTTTCTCGGTTCAGCTCAACTGGGCCCCTTTTCATAATTAATTAACAATAATT
>JABFAF010274182.1:0-14533 GCA_013677275.1 Gossypium schwendimanii | reverse complement strand
ATGTTTCGAGATGAATACTATGTTTTTCATATGATCAAATTAGCAAATTCATGGTTATGATTTGGATTTTTGTATTATGATTTTAGATGATTAAGCAAGAAAATATTTAATATATTTCAAATTGGAAGCCTATTTTACATTAGGCGATATGTGATTTGAACATGAAATGAAATTGAAATGAGAATTATATGAAAATGTAATTGAAATGGATCATGAAGTTTGGATTTTACTTCGTTTTTTTTCTAAGTTAGACTAAATCAGATATAGTTGGCATGCCATAGAGTCTTTGTATTAGATAATTTAAATCTCCCCAATTCCCAGAGGGTCGAACGAGAAAAGGCCAAGTTGATCAGTTGTTATTATTATTAGCCCCAATTCCCAAAGGGTCGTGGGCAATCCCAATTCCCAGAGGGTCGTGGACTACTTTGATAGCCATTGTTCTCGAACAACTCGGGGTGGCGGATTCCTATATCTGGTTATAAGTCTAAACTTTAGTACGGGGTCTAAATTGAAAGAATAGCAAAAACAAAACTTGAATTTATTTGAATTTTCATATTGTGCAAATTAAATTAATTACTCGATTTTGAATTTAATTAAAAAAACTTATTTTCTTTATTTGATTTGTCAATATCAAAATATTAAAGTTTATTAATATTAGTAATTTCTTTTATTGTAAAGTTATTAATGATATTTATAATCATGTTTTAGTTTATTTTTATCAATTAATTTGTGTCCAATACTTATGTAATGATTTATATGATATTAGTACCACTGAGCATAAAAATTGCTCAGTGTAAGGTTTGTCTATTTTTCCATGTGTAGGTAGTTAGATTCGCGAGATCGTTCTAGCAGCATCCGAAAAACCAAAGTTTAGCTCAAACAATGTTGGTGAAGAGTTTACTTTATAATTGATGTAAATGACATGTTCCTAGGCTTGTATATATATAATATTATGTTGTAAATTGAATTTAAATATTTTCATTATGTTTTCTTTGCTAGTACTCTATAACTAATGTTTTGATAAAATAGTAAAGTGTAGAAATCTAGTTTATTGATATGTTTTGAGAAATCGTAGTACTGGGAATTGATTTGAGAGATAATTTGAATGTGGATATTTTGTGAAAATCTAAATTTTGTAGGGAGTTTTATGTAAAATAAGCAGAAATTCTGCCAAAATTTTTATAAAATAATTTACTAATAAGTTTCCTTTGTTTAAAAAAAATAGAAAAGTGAGTTGCTTTGGCAATGCAATATGGCATTTTATATTCAAATCAAACAAATGGGTTAGGTATAAGGTGTCACATGGCATGTATAGGGTTGTATATTAAATTGGTATGTTTTGGATTGTGCCAAGCTCCGATATGCCTTAATACATTTTCTTAATAGTTGTGAATGGTCTTTTGAGATTAGGAAAGAAATGGTTGATTGATATGTTTTTGGATGGTTGATTGGTATGTTTTGAAAGTAATAGGAATGTGTTGCTAACTTGACCATGTGATTTGTTTTAAGCTTATGCTTAACTTATTTGCATATGTATACGTCTTGACATTAGTTGGTATATATGCTTGAGTTAATAGGTGAATTTGGTCACTTAAATATGTCTTATGAAAAAGTATAGCTAAGAGGTATGATTTGAGAATGAAGTAACTGAATGATGTGTATGTGATGTATGTTTTGGTCATGGACTTATGGTGTTGAAATTCATGTGTTTTAGGTAAATGAATTGTGGTGTCCAATGAAGGCACATTGGTTAAGTTTATATTGAAGGATTTTTTTACATGTTTTAGGTGCCTTTGAATGTGATTTATGCATGTAATAGTAGTTATAGATAGTATGGCTTAATGGGTAAGAAATGGCTTGTTGTAAGGGTTGTTAAGGGAGCACATGGGCTGTCACATGGCCATGTCCCTCACACGGTTACCCTACACAATTGTGTGTCATTTAAAATACTAGGTGCAGGATGAACCATACAGACTCAGAGAGTTACACAGCCTGGTGACACGGCCGTATGACCCTATTTCGAATACCCACTGGCTGGGACACAGTCATGTTTCCTAACTTTAAATGTTAACACGGTCTGGGCTATGTCACACGGCCTGGCCACATAGCCGTGTGACCCCTGTTTCCCAATTTTTCAAACTTTCCCAAATTTTTTGATTTGTTTCAAAATTGACCCCTGATTATTCCCAAATTGTTTTCAGGGTCTCGAAGGCTCAATTTAAGGCCTAAATGTGCATATTTGCTATGATTGCATTGAGTTATTGTTAATAAGTATTAAATTGTATTATTTTTGTGTCTTAAAATTAAAGGTTTTGCTTTTAATAGTAATTCTTTATAACCCTAATCTAGCCACGGAGACGGGTTAGGGGTGTTACATAAATCAAGCGCAAAACTGACCAAATCCTTCTTACCAACCTTCGTATGTACAAAAAAACCCGTGGGGAATGACCATACTGGATATAGTCAACGATTTGATTGGCTAAAGAAGGGGATGCAAACAATGAGGACAGACATTCGACAAGTCCAAGCTATTTGTGGATTCGAATCTCGAATAGACAACCTTTGCAACCAAATGAGTCAATTAATGACTATGTTTCAAAAGAAAACTAACTATAGTCTTCCCAGTCACACGGAAAATAATCCTCGGAGAGATGGGAAGGAACATGTAAAGGCGATTGGCTTGCTATAGGGGAAGACACTTGAAAAGCCAAAAGAGCCCATCCATGAAGAGGAGGAAGAATTCGAAATTGTTAACGAACCTATGGAGGAAGTCGAGCATGACGAGCCAGTCTAGAAGTCAGTCGAACCAGTGTCTAATTTGGTAATCACCAATCTGAGCACAACAAAGGTACCATTCTCGACATGACTAGAGGAAAAGAAAAAGAGGGATGAGGTAGATTTTATAATTTTTCTCAATTTATTTAAATCCCTCAATGTCAATTTGCCGCTATTAGAATTAATTGATAAAATCCTTAAATATGCCAAGTATTTAAAAGAAATAATGGCACATCAGAAGAAAATAGAAAAGGGTGAGCGAATTGACATTGATGCCTCGTGAAAGCTTTAATCGCTAAAAGGATACCCCTAAAATTGAAAGATCAAGGTAGTTTTATGATTCCTATAGATATAGTGGATCAATATTTTAACAAGGCCTTTTTCGATTTAGGGGCTAGCATAAATTTAATGCCCCTATCAATCTATCAAAAACTCAGACATGGGGAGCTAAATAACACCTTGATAATGCTACAGCTACTAGATAGATCCTTGGTACACCCACAAGGTGTACTCGAGGATGAATTGGTCATGGGACAGGGATTATAATCGTTGTCGACTTTGTAGTCCTAGATTTTGAGGAAGATCAAGAAATCTTGTTTTGTTAGGTAGGCCATTCATGGCCACTTCTAAATTGAAAATCAATCTCGAGTGTAATGAGCTAATTATAAAAATCGATGACGAGATAAAAGTGTTCAAATGTGGCCACGATTCCCAATGTGAGGGATTACTTAGGTAAGATTGTTACGTTTTATTCAATTTAATCTATAATAGTCGATCAAAGGTATTTTTCGAGTTGTACAAGTGTAGGTACTCGTAATGCAAAAGAATGAGACAAATGGTAAGATCCCAATAGGAATGGGATTGATTGAAAGGACTATAATGGTCTTGAACAACAATTGAAGTTAATGGTGAAGTTTAAAGAATTATGGGACAAGTTTGGTAGCATGACATAGTTGTTAAACCATTGAACTTTAATTAACTTGTAAATATTATAAATTAGTTTCAATTTTTCGCTTGTAGTTAGATTTTAGATAATTAACATGTAATTTCCTATTAGTATTAGGAGCAAATAGGTTTCCAGACATAATGGGGCAAAGAGAAGCTAAGTGGGGAAAAAACAGATGACTGGAGGACTTCGACACATCTCGAACTTTGAAGCCAAATTACCTGATGTTAAGGTGTCATGTTGCGCCATGCATAAGCTATGGTGCAACATTAGTACTTTAAAGCCAAAATGGGGGGTGTTAGAGGGTCATGTCACGCCATGCATAAGTTATGGCGAGACAAGCTTGTGTTTTTCAGCCAAAATTGGGCCATTTCAGGCTTAAAACCCATTGAAAGTCTATTTATACCCACTGGTTTTAGCCATGAAAACACACATCTCAAACATTCAAAGAAGATAAAACACCCTACTCTAGCCGCCGCACCTCTTCCCTAGGATCTAGCTTCAAATTTTCACAGTCCCCACCTCTGATTTCCATATGTAAGTTGTTTTAGCCTCATCTCGTCACAGTTTTCTAGTTCTCATCTTTTATTTCATATTTATAGTCCACATCGATTAAGAAATGAATTTTGTCAGCAACTAAACGAGGTTTTGTGTTCTAACTTTGTTTTTCATCAATTTTATTGTTTGGGTTGTTGTTGTTTTGCTTTAAATTGAAAAATGGAACCAAGGAAAAACTAATGCACCATTGAGCAATTTCGATGCCAATCGATTTTATAACTCAAACGTCGAGAGGTTCTACCTCCAAATGAGTGGGCTTTCGTTTATCCAGGAATGTGGGTTCGATGCCACTATGTCCGCTTGCGATGATATTTAAGATTTGGTGCGATCCCACTGTTGGAACAATTTTGTACGCAACCCTGACCGAATCGGCGATTGACGCCATCGTTTATGAATTTTATGCCTCCCTGAAGGATAGGGAGAACCACAAGCAACTGGGTGAGACGATCACTCGTGTTACTGTTCGGGGCAAAGAGGTACTAATTGCACATTGACCTACTATCAAATATAGTGGTCAATTTAGATTAATTCTGAACTTAAGGAGTTTATTTTCTAAGCAATTTAGTATTTTAATTTACGTTTTTGGTATTTAGGTCGTAGTATTAAAAGTTAATAAAAATAAGTATTTTTAATAGATTTTGTAGATGTTGTGACCCAAAAGGTCGACACGGTCCTTAGGTTGTGCTAATAGGTTCAATTGAGTGTGTAGGATAAAGATATAAATGCCCAATTGACGTGGAAGTAAGGGACGAGTGATGCACAAGCTTCCAAGGATGTTAAGGCACAAAACAAACGACACAAGGTCAGAAGTGGGTGTCGTGTCGTGTCACGCAATGGGTGTGACACGACACACGACGACGTCTTACCCAAATTTATCAGGGTTATTTTTATCTGCGCAATCAAACTTATATGAAGATATAGGATGTGCCGAAGACCTAATTTGGGCTACCAACACCTCTATAAATAATATGTTAGGGTTTGATGTAACTAAGTCGTCCTTAAAGGATTCAAAAAACCCTAGTAGTTTAAGAGTAAATTTCTATATTTTATTTTTGGTTTTTCTTAACTCTTTTATTTTTCCGCTTGAAATTAGTTTTGATTCAAGATTTTATTTATATTATCAAAGTATTTAAGTTTATTTTCTTTTTCATTTTTTCCCCATTCGATATTACATCCACAATTATTCAATTCTCTTTTCTCTTTCGAATCGGTCGTGTTCCTCACATGATTTATTCAATCAAAGTTTATGAATAACATGAGTGGCTAAATCCCTTAGGGGAGATTAATGAGTGGATGGGGATGTGATTAACGGAGAATTTAGGGTTTTTTGAAAGGGATTAGTTGGTATGAATTACGTGTGCTTAAACCACTAGTTTGGAAAACCCTAGGAAGTTATCATAGGCTAGACAAGGTCGGAAGATAAGTCGAACTGACTAAATCGTAATTTATCCTAATTGAGAAAGTGAGGTTGGGAGATAAGCAGGTATCAACGAATCGATTAGTTATTTAGAGGCCAGGAGGTAATAATTGGTTAATCAATAGCTAATCCATCATAAAACTCTAATCCAAAGTTAAATTACAAACCCTGAAACGAGTTAATCTTCTAGATTGGTTTATCAAATTAATTCATTTGTTTATTTTTCTTTCTTTCTTTATTTTTTCTTTTCTTAAATTATTTTTTGGTTAATCGTAATATAGGAATTAACTAGTACTATTTAGACTTATTATTGTAAAAACATTTTCATAGTTTATTCCATCCTCCATTGGGTACGATCCTTGAAATACTTCCCGGTATTTTGTTGTACAACTATATTACAATTTGACCCGTGCACTTGCGGACATTATTGTTCTTATCTCTTATATTTTTGGTGTTATATTTAACTAAAATGATAACACGTTTATAGGTGATCAAGTTGATGGCGCCATTGTCAGGGAGGTTTTGACAATAAATTGTAAAAATATATATTTTTTACAATTAATAAGAAAAGTAGGAATATTAGGACCTATAGATACAATTTTTAATTTTTGTTTATTTATTTTTATTTTCTTTTCAAGTCATTTATGACCCGAAGCTCCAGCACTCCAATTGAACCTTACCCAAATCTAGAGCAAATTATTAGGCACAATCGTCAAATGATGAACGCTGATCCACCTGCAGTAATTAACTTATCTTGGGGAAATCCATTATTCAGAGAGCCATGAGAGCAACAAGGAAATAATCGAGGAGAAGTCCCAATGGCTCAACGTATGTTGCACGAGTACGCCCTACCCACATTAGATGCGATGCAAGGAAGCATAGAATGACTAGCGATTAATGCAAATAATTTTGAGATAAAGATGAACACAATCCAAATAATCCAAAACACACTGCCATTCAAATGGAACATGGTTGAAGACTCGAATCAACACTTAAAGCGATTCCTTCAACTACGCAACACCTTCAAATAGAACGTGGTATCTGATGATGCCATGCGTCTTTGGTTATTCCTATTTTCATTATGTGATAACACGACCGGTTGGTTAGACTCATTAGAATTAGGTTCCATTACCACCTGGAATGATCAGGTGAAAAAATTTCTCTATAAAATTTTCCTAATTAGTCTAACCATTCAATTGAGGCAAGAAATTGCCAATTTTAAACAATTTGAAGGTGAATTCTTGTATGAGGCATGGGAACATTTCAAAACGATGCAAATACAATTTTTTTACAATGGTGTTAAAAGAAATATTAGATCTAACTTAGACAGAACATCTGGTGGATCTCTCATGTTTCATACGTATGAACGAGCCTATAAAATTATAAAGGACATGGCCATGAATTCGTACATGTGGCCTAATGAGAGATTCATGTACCAATCCAAGCCTCCAATGGTGACAGTGGTGAGTGAAGAGAACATCGATGATAGATTCAAAAGAATCCTTGAAAAGCTTAACTATTTGGAGATGTCAGTCAAGCTGATGAGAACGGAGCCACACTATTGAGAACCAACCGGAGGAAGCAAGCTATGTAAATAATAGGGGTGGAAATCCTTATTCTAATACCTATAATCCCAGTTGGAGGGATCATCCAAACCTTAAGTGGGGAGATAACCAAAGAGTCATAAATCAAGCCCTGGGAAACAACCATGCTGCATGTGGTCAAAGATTCGACCGACTAGAGCGGGGGATGCAAACAAGGAAAACGAACATTTGACAAGTCCAAGCAACATGCAGACGAATTGAATCTCGAATGGACAACCTTTGCGACAAAATGAGCCAGCTCATAACAATGTTTCAAAAACAAAATGGTTAAAATCTCCCTAGTAACACGGAGAACAACTCTCAAAAAGATAGAAAAGAGCATGCAAAGATGATCACATTGTGATTGGATAAATCATTAAAGCCACCAACCACGCCTATCCCTGAAGAGGAGGAGGTTCGCGAAGAGGGAGACAAATCCATGGAAGAGGAGCAAGCCAAGCACCACGAGCCAATTGAAGAGGTAGCCGAACTGATGTTTGATCCGGTAATGTCAAACCTAACGGTAACACCCCTCACCCATACATGTCGCCAGACCTGAGTTATAGGATACTACATCAACCAACAGAAGTTAATCACATACATATACGATTTTGAATAAGAGCAACGACTACTAAAATTAACATTTAAAGAAAAGTCCGTGACTAATTTAAAAAAAAAAGAAAATAGGAATAAATTTATTCGTAATTAAAGTTCGTTCTTTAACATTCCAAAGAAAACAACGTAGGAATCGATACAAGTTCATAGATATCGATATTTTTTTAGATAGGTATCGATACATGTCAGAAAATCAATACCAAACAAGCATTCTACCAAATTTTGTTAAAAACCATTTTTATCGATACATGGGCAAGGTATCAATATTTTTAACCCCAAGTATCAATACTTGTGAATGGGTATCGATACTGAATTGAGCTACTGACTTCTTATAAAAATGACTCAACATCGAGGCATTGGTACTTATGACCAGAATATCGATACCTTTGCTAAGACTTGCAAAAACAAAGTAAAACAAAGAAGTATTCATGCTTAAAAAAATTATCTTCCTCACATGTATTCTAAATCACAATCTCATGCATTCAAATATCCATAATCAAGTCCAAAAGCAATCATCAACTCATTCATAAATATAATTCCAAGCAATACCAAAAATCCAAAATCCAAAATCATAACATCAAATAAAAAAAATAATGATAACCAAACGAAATTCTAACCCACATTGCATTTATTCAAAGAATCCAAAAATAATTATAAAGCCACCTACTCAAGAGTTTATTGCCTTCCTTAGATCACTTCCTTGGCCACACCACTTACCCCGAAAACATTACTTATCTACAAAGATTTAGTGAGGAGAGTTAGCTTAAACAAGCTCAGTGAATGTTCAAAATTACTACAAGCATACATAATGTCGCATGTTAAGCAAGAGCAACTAGATACATGCACAACCATATTTACTACGAGTCCAAATAATAAATTCATGCTTTATTAATTCATAAATCCAATATATAATCTCACATGCAATTACATACAACTCATCTATATGATTTATTTATCGATAATTCATCAAGAGAAGACAATGTATTCATGCTTTAATGACCCACAAGTCTAACTTATATATTCACATGCATTTATACACAACATTTTCATGTATTAATCAATTAATGGTAATTTGGCAACTTGGAAACATGAAACATAAAAGTGGGCTCTATCACTACATATTGGATACACGAATCTCCATCACCCCAATGATTCAAAGAGTCTAACATATCTCATAAGCATAGAATAAATCTAACACTCTCCAACACACCAACCTATCTCGATGAATAGAGCCTAGCTCGACATTCACTTATCTCTCCAATCTATCTCAGGGCCTCAGTGCCCAAGTCACAAAACACAAAGGTGAGTACTCACAATCCTATGGCATGCCAACTATATCCAACGATTTCAATAGATCACAAGGCCAAAATATCTGCAAAATTCACACATTTAATTACTATTTTAATGCACATAATTCCTGTTCGTAAACATCAATTCACATCACATCTTGTACACAATACATGCTTATCAGATTCACATAAAATTGCACTTTAAGTGCCACAACTATGCTTATTGAGCCATCACATATTTGACCACATATGTGTGCATTAAAAATCAGATTATCACATATCACATATAAGTATTCACACAGACATTACCTGTCACAATAGCATCATATTCCACAACCTGTTATACATTAAACATATTTTCACAAGGCAAAAAGTATAAGAAAGGCTTACACTTGGAACTTAGGATAGAGGTTTAGGTTATTCTTAAGCTTCCATTTAGCACTATGAATCACGCATACCAATAATGACTCTAGGCATTCACCAATTATGCTTCTACTTACTAGCCAAGAGCTCAAACTAGCTTTTCATTTCCCTTAGACTTGGTCGTAGTGGCTCCCAAATAATTCGACACTTTACACACATAACGGACACATTCCAACCTCTTTAAAAATGACCTTGAACACAACCAAACAACAAAGAAAACACAATTCAAGCCTTTCCTTTTCAATTACCAAAAACTAGCTAGTTTTGTCGAAATTGAAGTTTTGACATTCTAATCTCATTTTTAATCCTCAATTACGATTGCAAACATCCTAATAACATTTAATTTCATATCTAAATCACTAATTTCACCTAAACCCGTGGTCTTAAAATTTTCAAAAATTTCAAGCTTTCAAGAACATGAAAAAGGGGAAAACGTTTGATTCTTGGAAATTCGATTATGAACTATCAAATTAAAATGAAATAGCTTCTATTTGGATTAAAATGAATAAAAAAAAAACTTTGAAAACACAGGTTTACTCCAGATTATGAGATTTGCCATTTTTAAACCCAAATAGACTTTAAAAACATCAAATCTAAATATAATTTTCTAAAACTTAATTTGAATTAATAGTACTCTTTATTTAATCATAGAAAGTCAAATATTACCTTGATTTGATGAAAACAACAATCTATAACTCTAATTCAGGATTTGAACTCAAGAAGAACAATGAGATTTTGGGGAACAAAACATGTTTTTCGTATGAAATTGAAGGTTGTTTTGGTGTTTAGGGAGTTAGTAAATTTGAGGGAATGAATTATTTTTAAAGAAACTCTCTGATTTAGGTTTTGAGAAATTTTGGATGATTGGGTGTTTTTAAACAAGAAGAAGATGTGAATGGCTTGATGTAGAAGACCAACTTTAAAAAAATTGGGCAATTTGCCCTTTGGTCACTCCTAATTTGTCCTTTTTCTAGTTAGGCCCAAAATCAATTGAAATCCATCATTTTCAAATTAAACCTCAAATTTGAATCTTGTTTGAGTTAACAAATAAAATAAAATTTTGATTAAGACACTCACATCCCTAAATACTCACCTAAGACCCTATTTTCTAATATTTGACTCCACTCTTCGATAATAACTTGATTTTACTAACCCAAAACTACTAGGTCGGGTTTTGGGATGTGAGTACATAACTATTCAAGTAATATTATTTGTATAGTTATAATTCTTTGTCAAAAATCTAGTGATATAACTCTTGATCAATAACCAAAAGACATTACACCCTTTTATTGATAGTTATTGAAATAGTATAAATATTTGAAAATGTTCCAACAATGCTTTCCAGCTTGAAACCTATCTACTTTATACCCTCTACCTCTTCTCCTTCCTAAACTCTTCTTTCCATCCCCAAATCTATCCTCACTTTTGATGATCGTTTGGGTGATTTCTTCTGATTCATAGACCACTTTAGAGGTTCCTTTGAGTGACACCATATAGTTCTCTTTATGGTTTATCAATGTGAGGCATTTTCTATAGAACAAACAATTTCCACTAACTTGTTGATTTAAAGTAAAATATTATATGTCAATGAGCACTAGAAAGTTAGACAAAAAGAAAGAAAAATGCGAGGGATAGCAGCATGAAAAGATGAAAGAGAGAACGAGATCACAAAGTGGTAGTTCAAATGACTAAATTTTGCAAGGTGATGGCTTAACATTGTACATGTTTCTTGCAAGAATCTTATTAACAAGGGATTTGGTTTTTAGAAACTGATGCAAACAACTGGAAAAACACGAAGCATTGGAATGGTTGCAGCAAGTTATAAAGAAAAGAAAGAAGGGAGATATGTATATAGTCTTGGATGCTATGAAGCATGGACACGAACACACAATACGGGTACGAAATGATACGATATGGATGCGATGATACAATAATTTTTAAAAAATGAGGACCCGGATACAGTAGGATACGAAGATAAAAAAATATTTTTATGTATTTTTTATGTTAAAATACCTTTTTAAAAAACTCTAGGCTTTTTATTAAAATAGAACAAAATAAAACCCAATTACAACATGTTTATCAAATTGGGCCTAGGTACACCTTCAAACCAGCAACAAAAACAGAGAACAGCTCTAGAAGCAGCCGACGCTTCAGCCAATTAAAATAAAGAATTAATTCTCCTGAAAAGCAACAACAGTAGTTAAGGCCCCTCAGTAACCCTTTCATCTCCTACCTCAGTCACATTTCCAGATTCTTCCCTTCCAAACCTCCCCACACTAATTCAAAAGAAGACAACAGAAAGCCTTTCATCTTCTATCCCTAACCAGTTCACTTTGGCAGAATCCTTTTATCCCATTAAAACGTTTCCTTCTTTTTCTACTTTTTTATTTTACAAATATGGAAAAAGGTAATTAAAAAGTTTTCACAAGCCATTGTCGCCGCTCCACCATACTCAGACTTCTCTCATACCAATGACGTCACCAAACGATAGCCCAAGTTCTTCACTTTAACATCGATGGTTTAGATTTTTCAAGTCACCTCTTAAAAGTCCGAAAACATAAACCAATGCTTCAACTCCCTCTTCACGGATCTAATAGCTTTGACATTAGATGGTAAAGGGTTAAGGCATGTCGTTCCGCTGCTGACTCTGCATCTGCTACTTCTGAAAGCCAAAATTTCAGCCACCGTCCGTCAGCCATCATCAACTTTTCTTGCGTCTGTCATGTTTCCATTTTTAGACACCTGTGTCGGGACCATGTACAACCTATTTATTTTTACGTATTCCGGCATGTCCCATATGTATTCGGGTGTGTTCGACGAGTGTCCATATCGAACACACGTACGACACCGATATGAGGAGGGATGAGCCATGTCTGTGCTTCCTAACTTGGATGCATATTTAGCTCTGCATATTCCCTTGAATGGAGTGACCAAAAACGGCATGCAAAAATGCATAAAACCAAGAATGTAACAATTTGTTATTTAAAAAAGAATCTCAGATACAAGTAATGGCTAGGTTTATGATAACGAGAAGAGAAATAAAGAAAATGGGACGAAAGCAGGGAAAAAAAACCAGAAATAGAAAGAAAAAAATAATTAAGTAAATTAAATTGCTAAAAAGAATATAGAGACAGTTGAATAATTTGACCTAATATTTTTGTCTAAAATAATGATATAATATGCGACGTCAATTTATTATAATGAAAGTTAATTATTCAATAATAAAAATATAACAAATCTATAATATTATTCATCAAATCATTATTTTTTAAAATTCAAGTAATTTAGACTTTTTTTAAGTCAATTTATTCCAATGTTCTTGTGGAGAAGAAACTGCATAGGAGCTCAAAGAAAGCAACCCAATATAAAGTTGTCCGTGTCAATTTCCTACAAAAAAGGATTGACCCATAAATGTTTGTTGCCAACATAAAATCTTTCTGAAGCTGCCTTGTTTTCATCCTTCATCTTTTCCATGTTCATATTGATCGAGAAAACCAGAAACGAAAAAGAAAAAAGATTTCGTCACCTTTGACAAATAAACTATTCTTTTTCTTGCTAAAACATGCCCCCCATATCTTTCTCATCAACCTCTCATGGCTAATAATGGACAATACAGACTTGCAAAAGCCAGAAAAACTTCCTTTACTGAAATCAACTACAAACTCGTCCTCAAATATTACTGACCCTGAAATCGATGAAGATGAACACCGTTATACCAGCTTAAAAGACCTTATTCTACGCTCATCGTCATCCTCAATATTACCCGGCCGCTCATCCATATCTCAAGAAGGAAACAATGAATTCGATTCTTCCAAGATCATCATTAAGAACCGATTGGTCAAGTCTGCAGCCTCCGCTTACCTTCAATCAGCGGCGATTCTGATTAACCGGGATGAGGGTTGGCTCTTGAACTTGTGGGGAAAGCTTAAGAACAACGTTGAAACATCTTATTCATGTTGCAATGTTTACATTAGGGAGCCTTTAAAGGCTTGCTTCCAGCCGATTTATCAGTTTTTTGCTTGCACTTTAGGTGGTGCTTGGGGAAGAATTTTCGGGTGTTAAACTAAACATTCTTCGTCTATTAAATCACTGAAATGAGAGATCGATGGTTCGTGAGGTATGAAATGATTTAAGGTAAAGTATCTCATTAGTCACTCTAAATATGGTTCTTTCCTATTTTGATCACTCAAAATTGTTTTTTTTTTTTTAATTTGGTCACACAGAATAGAAATTGATCAAATTGGTCATTCTACCATTAAATAGTAACAAAAGACTAACTGCGTATTTCTACATTAGTCACTCGAAATAAGAATTGTTGTTCTTTCGATCATCTTAAAATATTTTCGTACAAATGCACCATTAGTCTTCCTTTACCATTTAACGACGTAATGGTCGATTTGTATTTTGTGTGACCAAATTAATGAAAAAAAATTCTGGATGACCAAATTAGAAGCGTCCTGTATTTAAAATGACTAGTGATGGAATTTATCCAATGATTTATTATGCTGTTTTCTGGTTCATAATTTGCTTCCTCGAGCCCCCACGGTTTCAAATCCATTTGTGTATATATATATACTGCTCTCAATTGTATGTCTCATGTAGTAAAATTTAAAACATCATACTGTTATTGATGATATCTAGATAACTTTTTTTCATTTTTAATTCTTAATAGATGTGATTTAAATCCTTGATGTACTTTGAGAACTCATTATAATAATTGTATATATTGTTAGTGAATTTCTAGACTTCTAAAATTTTGTTAAATTATATGAATAATATTTAAATTTAAATATTTTAATTATTATATGATATATGAATTCAGATAATAATATTTGGATTTAGTGTAAATTAAATGAATAAGTTTAAATTTACAAAAAAAAAATGAAAATTTTACTTATTCAGTTTTTACATTAAAAAGTAATGGTTA
>JABFAF010274158.1:0-22292 GCA_013677275.1 Gossypium schwendimanii | reverse complement strand
CCTCTATTCCATTACACCTCTATTCCATTACGCCTCTATTCCATTACGCCTCTATTCCAATACAGCGAACCAAACGTGCTGTAAGTTTGCCAAAACTCACTCTTTTTCTGTTTAATCTGTACAGGTAATCCCCAGACTTGACGGGTCGATGTAGCAGATGACTCGGCAGTGACCATGGTTTTAGACTTTCATGGTTTTTAACCCATATTTACGATAATTGGTTTTATTTCTATTCAATTTTTACTGGCTAAGTTTTTGGGTTGTACTTGGACTTTCGGACTTTGGTTTTGAGTTTTAATTATCTTTACCTTATTGATTACAACTGCTAGTAGTAGGAAACCTCGGTTTTCAAAAGAAACAAATGTTTTTCCTAAAGGCACGATTGTTTAATCCGTTTTAAAAGCTTCTACAAACGAATAACATTTTGAAACTATCGGTTAAATGAGCAACACAATTTTGGAACTAATAAGATATTAAGATAAGGATTTCAATGGAAATGGTTTTAACGCGACGACACGGTTTTCAAAATCCCTTTCCATGTGACATTGCCAGATCCGACCATAACGTCTAGGCCAGGTTTAGGGTGTTACACGAGATTAACGAGTGGATGGGGATGTGATTGATTGAGGATTTAGGATTTCCCAAGAAGATTAGTTGGTATAAATTACACGTTCTTAAAACCTAAGAAGTAATCAGAGAGGAGACGAGATTGGGGGATAAGTTAAATCGAGTAAATCGTAGTTTATCTTGGTTGAGAAAGTGAGTTCAGAAGATAAGCGGGTATCAACCAATTGGTTAATTAGTTTAAAGTTGAGAGGTAATAATTTGTTAATCAATAGCTAATCTGCCCGAAAAACCTAATCCAAAGTTAATTACGAACCTTAAAATGAGTTAATCTTCTTGATTAGTTTTATCTATTTTGTCATTTGTTTATTTTTCTTGTTTATTTGTTTTAGTCATTTAAATTTGCTTATTGATCTGCTTCATGATTTATCATAATATAAGGATTAATTATTTCTATTTAGACTTATTATAGTGAAAAGATTTTATATAGATTTAGTCCATCCTCCCTTGGGTACGATCTTCGAAATACTTTCTATGTTCCATTGTACACAATAGTATATTACGATTTGACCCATATACTTGTGGGCACCATCATTTTAATTTTATATATTTTTGTGTGATAATTAACTATAAACGATAACTCGTTTATATGTAGTCAATAACTAATTTTAAATATGTTGGATAACGTGTTATAAAAAATTAAAGATACAAGTTAGAAAACAATTGGAGTGAATTTAATATTAGTAATTACATATATTGACCTATTTATATTCATTTCTACTCGCAATTTAAACTAATTTGTTTTATCCTAATTTTATACATATTGCATATATGTTGTTAGTATTATTAGTTTCGAACGACATGTTTCATTATTTATTGGATGTTATTTTTAAATACACATGTATTTTAAATATGTAGTTTCCACATGTATACACGTGAGATAGAATTACCAATGTTATTACGACTATAGTTATGAACCATATGTTTAATTATATATTAGATGTTCCTTTTAGATGTGCACCTATATATTCTAAATATGTAATTCTACATATATGCTTTAGAATTAGATAGAACTACTAGTAAAAACAATAGTGGTTGGTTAGATACATGCATGACATCCAGGTGATTTCTCTTACCCTCAATTTTATATATGGGAATGGCCAGAAAAGGAATTGTATATATTGGATATATAGCTGTCTTGCCTAATTCTTACTACCATGAATGAAATAGTTATTTTAAGTTTAATCTTCACTAGAAATTCAAATCTGACAATTGTGTTTTAACTTAGTATAGATAATTTAAAATAGCAAGTACTAAATATTGATGATTTTTATTGCCATAATTAGAATTAGATAGAATCACTAGTAAAAACAATAATGGTTGGTTAGATACATGTACGGCTTCCAGGTGATTTCTCTTGCCCTCAATTCTATATATGGGAATGGCTAGAAAAAGAATTGTATATATTGGATATATAGTTGTGTTACCTAATTCTTACTACCATGAATGAAATAACTAGAAATTCAAAACAAAAAATTGTGTTTTAAATTAGTATAGTAATTTAAAATAGCAAGTACTAAATATTGGTGATTTTTATTGCCATAATTAGCAAAATTTTGGATTATCCTACCAACCATCATTTATATTTAGAATCTAGACAATGGATTTGTTTACCTATTGAGCAATGCTTTAGTGTTCTTGGAGTCTCCAAATTAGCCTTGAAACCCCCATTTTGCATTTAACTCACTCACTATATAAATGCCTTATTGGCCACAAGTTTCTAGCAACCTAATTTTTTCCTTCATCATCTGTTAGAATTAGTTTGAGAGCAAGAGATAATCATTAGTTGCCAAGCAATTAGAAACTCTTAACTGTTCAAAACTAGTAATAAAAAGTTAAGCTGGCTTGGATAGAAAATAATAGTGCCTGGAGAGCAAACTTAAAGAAATGGAGGGAAGAACTGATGAAGAAAGTAATGGAGTTGCCCACTATGTGTGGTGTAGAAGGTGGCCTTATAGTATACTGTCCAGATGAACAGGAGCCAATGGTGTGGCCGTCGCACGAGGAGGTCCAAAGCTTGCTAAAGAAGTTCTATCAAGTTCCTGAGATGGAACGCAATAAGAAATCCATGAAATTGGAGACCTACTACAAAGAGAAGGCTTCCAAGTCGCGAGATCAACTCAAGAAGCAAACCAGGAAAACCAAGGAAGTCAAGGTAGGGCAATTCATGCTTCAAATCGGTCAAGCTAAGATGATAGATGACTTTAACATTATCGAACTTGATAGCTTGATTTGGTTTGGGAAAACAAATAAAACAAACATAATGAAATGTATGGAATATTATAAACAAGTTGCTTTTTCATCAGTTGGTCTTACTCAAGGAGATGTTCCTTTACTACCACAACCCCAAGGGCCTACACCTGAATAGGTTAAAGTATTAGCATCGAGAATGCAGGCGTTGGAGACAAAGACACTTTTCAGTATTTTCCCTAGCAGGATTGGTTAAAGGACAATATTAATGCCAATGATATTAGAGGTAAAGCTAGAAGTAAGATACGAAGTGAGATTGGCTTAACATATCATGACCCATTGATTGCTACTATCAGCGATGACTTAAGGTTGCCAAGATCATCACTTAGAGACATTGGTAGCTCAAGTCTTTCCCCTCACATCCAACAACCAATACCCCCACATAGTGGAAATCTAGGTATTGTACGTGAGCCGAGGCTAGCAAGATTCGCTTACAGTGATAGCTCGTGTGCTACTACAGCTCCAAGGGGACCTATGCCTCTATTTGGTTATGAAAGCTCCTCAAGTGTTCTTATTGCTAACCTAGAACTACCCACATTTGAGACTTTTAGCGAGGTTCTGCTTAGATACGACAATTCTAGATATTGCCTATTAGGACTAGTGGAAAGCAATTCTCTTGCAAATGATTTTCTAGGGAACCTTTTAAGATTTTTGGTGGTGTAAGCAAGAGTCATGGCACCATAGGCAATTATGAAATTGGACAGTTTGATGACAATCATTGACCCAACAACTTTTCACCATAAAATGTACTATCCGTTGTGCCTTGTTCATTTATCTACAATAAGTCGCCATATTGGCAAATGTTTAACTCATTGAATATGGCTGAAATTATTAGTTTTTTCCTTATTTCATTTCATGGTTAGGTATTTATTTATTTTTATTAAGTTTTTAGTAAATTATTATGATTTCATAAAGCATAATATTATTGCCTTCATTTTTTTTGTTTACAAAGCATATAAATACTTTAAAAAAAAATTAAAATTAACATACCAATCATGTGACTGATCATAAAACTTGTAAGGGTTTCAAGTTCTTCGACATATGGTTTAAACTCTAAACCTTATGGTTTTAACTATCACAACTTTAACATTTCAATTAAGGCCACATTTGACTTTTAAATCAAATATTTATAAATTTGATACATAAATGTTTTCACCCATATAGTGGATTTACCATAGTCTAGTATGTATTAAATTTGTTAAGTGTTGTTTGATGAAGTTGAAATAAAATTAAAATTTTAATAAAAAATAGGTATTTATGTTAAAAAGTAACAACAATTATGTTTCACATTGCATCTTCACCAACAGACACCTCTCTGAACAATTAGTGCTTCGCTAGTGGATGATAGAGGAAAGATCTTTACAGGCCAAGAAAGTTATCCAAGTTGCTTCAAATTCAAGAAACTCGAATCGAAAAAAAAGAAGTGTTTGATCAAATCCTAAGAAACTTAATCGGCAATCTGTCAATTTAGGACTTGAAAAAAAAACAAAAGTGATGATTCAAAACTAAACAAGCGAATTGAAACAAGAAGAAAGATCTGTGAAGAACAAAGGTGAAAGGATTCAACTTCAGAGTTTGAAGCCTAATCGAATAGGAAAAGAAGTTATGTAACACCCCGAAACCTGGCCTAGAAGTTTAGACCGAATCCCAGAGGTTATATTGGCCACCAAATGCGGCAGAGACAAAAACTATAATTCAAACCAATAAAACATTTTCGTTCATTATGTTTGAAACAATATTAAACCGACGTCAAACCTTCAAAAATAAATTTCACAGTTTCTAAAGTTCAGTCCAAATAACACCTTATGAAAGTCCACCATAAAAACTTGCACCACAAATTATAAAATTGTTTTATAAATCGACTTAAAATTAACCGTATAAAACTTATGAGATTTTACTTAAACCGAATCAAACCATATCTTTTTAAGACCTCCGGTATGCCGAGTCCAGCTCTAAAATACGAAATGCACCTGAAAGGAAAAAAACAATGCAGAGATGAGCTACGCGAGCTTAGTGTGAGTCCAAAACATGAACATATGGCAAAAGATGGAGTGACACAATAAATACTTCAGACAAGCATATATATAAAAATATCACTTACGAAAGTCTCAATCGGTATGTCAAATACAATATAAAACCACAGAAATGATGTTCCAATCATACACAATAATCATAACATATTACACGTCATTAACTATATCATCAATAACAAAAAGTTCACACAACCAGAAAAAATGTTTTGACAAACAAACATATATTCAGATGCAAACTGATGCACAAGTCAAAATCCCACCCCACCAACCAAACACCACTTCATCCATCCAGCACACCACATAAGGGCTATGGTAGGCCTGTCCACCATGCACACCACATAGAACCATAATAAGTTCATCCACCCTACACACCACAATGTGGAACTATGCCACTTGAGTAATTGTATACAACTGAGCTGATATACGTACAGGATAGTGCGGTAAATTGCTGTACAGAAGTATTGTAGTTAAAACTGCTAAGTCTGTCTTCCTTCTCTTCATAACCAGGTCCCAAAATTTTCATGCTATGCAACAATGCGCACATTACGTCAAAAATATATGGAAACGGACATTAACATTTCCAGTTTAAACAAATTCAGATTTAATTACACTTGTATTCTAATATTCAGTTATGACAACAATAATAAACTCATACTTATTCATCACATAAATGAGCAATAAAATTAAAGCCCATAAATGCACATATATACACGAAGCAAACTAAATTGAGTCCCAAACACACTTACCGAGGCTTGAACGAGGGATGAATTACACAAAAACATAAAACAGACAGTTTATGACTCAAAACAAAAATTCTGTGAAATAGGGCCACATGGCTGTGTGCCCTGGTTGTGCGGAAGTGTCTAGACCGTGTAACTCACTGTCCAAAAGTGCCAATAATCTAGAGTAGAGGAGGCACGGTCGTGTGGAGATCTCACACGCCCCTGTGGGGACACATACCTGTGTGGCCAGGCTGTGTACCAAAAATCATCAAAAACCCTAAATTCTCGATTGCACGCGGCCATGTAGACCACCCGTATGCAACACATGCTCGTGTAGCCACCAGTGTGGTCACAAAACCATACCGAAACAGCCAAAAATCATGCTTTTGATGTCGTAAGGATCCCCAACCCTTGGTAACCCAAAATTATGCCAAAACATACAAAATTTCATGCAATTCAGAAACACAGAAGACACTATTGAATTCCATCGCAATTCGATACCGAAGTTAAATCAGTTTAGAATACACACCTTTGAATGCGATATCAAGCACCAAGGATCAATCAATTTGCTCTCACCAAACTGTTCGAAAACCTCAATTTCACACATAAACTTAAACTATAAGAATTTCAATTAACAAATAATAGAAACAGAAGCAATTCTATCATAAACCCTCATGAACAAAACTTACCCACTTCACCTCCGATAAAACGAAACATACAAGGATGATCAGTCTTAACAGACAACACATAATGTAAGTGTAAAACGAAAGAAACAATAAATCAAAAGAACTAAAATTTGGGGAAACAACCAAAAAATAACAGAGGGAACATTATGAAAAATAGGAAAAGGAAATGGAAAAGAACGTGAAACTAAAAAAAAGTCCTCTTTCAAGTTTTAAAATTAAATCTTTATAAATTTAAAAGTAAAACCAAAATAAATTACTCTTCAAAACACACATGAGGACTCGAAAGAATAAGAGTGTTCGGAACGAAGGAAATCTGCAAATCACAATAGGTGTGTAACCACCCCACTGTAATTGTAGAACGATAAAAGCTGAAAAGCCGAAATACGGCGTTGAGACCACATGAGTGTGTGATCGATCATGTAGAAAGCCAAATCTACGAATCATGGGCGATAAACTGTAGAGGCATCCATGAGCATTTCCGTGGGCTTAGGCGATAAACTATTTGCATGGTAGTTGTTCTAGGCATTCATTGAGCTTGTTAAGCTCACCCACTCCCTTCTTTAACCATTGCAGATTAGTTATATGCCGGTGTGAGCGGTGTGGTTTTTGAGAGGTGATCCAAGCAAGTTTATTTATTATTTTCGTAGGTGTTCTGTATTTATTTACATTTTGGGGAAAAAGGCAATGTGGTAAACTTGTTTATAGCCATGTTAAATTCTAAACATTTTGCTGGTTTTTGGTTTGGTTTACTAAGATTACATGTTATGATTATGCTTGATTTTATGAACATGAGGATGGATTGACGTTACCTGCTCGAACACGATTTTGCAATATTGACTTGTTAATTATGTCGTTGAATGATTATTTGTCAAAGTAATTGATGCATGATGTTTGGGAACTAAATTGGAATGGGTTAATTACTTATATATGCTACATTTTTATGGTCTAGAGCAGAGGTATCGATAATTAGGTTTTAAAATTGATACCTTTAAACGTGAAGAAGTCAGAATAGAGATTTGTTATCGATATCTTGGCCCAAGTATCGATACTCGTGGTGTAATTATTGATACCTTGTGAAAGGTACCGATATTTTTTGATATTTTAAAGTTTGGTGAGAAAAAATATGCTAGTTTGGTATTGATTATCCAGGTGGTTTCAATACCACTTAAACAAAATATCGATACCATAGAGGCGGTATCAATACCTACATAACATTTTCGAAAAATTGTGCTAAGTTATCCCAATGCTCGAGATATGTACATTTTATGTTTGTTTGTCATATGTTAGTATGATTAAATGCTAAACTAAGATTGCTTGACTTGATATTCTCATAAATGCTAGAATAATTAAATTAAAACGAAATTGCATGTATTTCAACTCTGATAATTTTAAAAAAATCGACGTGAGATGGTGGTGTGGCATCTCAGTATTCGGCATGGCATCCAAGCCGGGTATGGGGTGTTACAACAGTTGTCCACTATCTAACTATATGGTTTATTTACCATTTAAGCCCATTAGTTTACATTTCCATAGCCACTTAAAACATTTAATAGGTAGAAACTAACTTTAGTCCTTTTAACTTAATTAACTAACTAAACATTAAAATTTCTTAACCAAATTTTAATATGACCTTGTAATAACCCTATAAATAATAAATAAATAATAAAACACTAACACATTAGTTAGAACTGTGGTCCCAAAACACTGTTTTTGAAACCACTGAAATGGGCTGTTACATAAATGATATACTTTCCTTGGCATTACATGGTTCATGAAACGTAAACGTGGCCATGGTCGTTCGTCTTTGTCAAGGATGACTTGATCACTATTTGATAGTGATTGACATTCATGAAGGAAGATGTAATGGTTACCATGAGATAAAATATGATCATATTAGGAGAACATATATTATCCCAAATAGATTAAGGATATCCTATAAGGGTAACACACTTATGACAATGTTATTGGACGAGCACTAATTGAGTTAGTTTTGTAATGGTATGTTGTTGGTAATTTAACCAATTGAGTTGGTGTCACTTAACTCATGACACCAAAATCAATAAACAACTTAATATTAGTAGAGATAACTGACTTGTTGTCAAATTTAATAGTTAATTTGGTCTATTTTCGCACTTAAAGAGCTTTTTTTCTAGGTAACTTAGTATTTAGTATTACATTTTCAGTATTTAGTAGTTAGGATTAAATGTTAGTAAAATAAGTTTTTTTTAACACATTTTGTGTTATGACCTATTAGGTAGTGCTAATGTGCTCAATTGAGTGTGTAGGATGATAAATTATAGGCTCAATTGATGTGGAAGCTAGGGATGAGTGATGCACAAGTTTCCCAAGCCGTCAAAAGATTGAATGAACCAAGGAGGAACAATTTGCTCGCCATGTCGTGCCATGCAAGGCCTATGGTGTGACATAGGTCAACATAATGCCCAAGGATTCCAAGGCTATTTTCGTCCACACAATCGACTTTTTTTGAAGAGCTAGGACGTGTCGAAGGCCTAATTTGGGCTACCAACACTTCTATAAGCAAGACCTTAGTGGTTTGATATAACTAAGTCATCTTAGACGCAATCAAAACCCCTAGTAGTTTAGGAGTAGGATTAGATTTAGTTTCTTTTGGCTTTTCTGGACTCTTTATTTTTCTTCTTGGAATCAATTTTGATCCAAGATTTCTTATATATTATTAAAGTATTTTAGTTTATTTCTTCTTTGCAAATGAGGAATGTCAATTATTCCAATTGAGAGATTCGTTACTCTGTACTCTACTCGACATCAATCTAGAATTTTTCTAATCTTTATTGTCTTTCAATTCAATCATGTTGTTTACATGTTTTGTTCAACTGAGATTTAGATTATGAATAACATCAGTGATTAAATCCCTTAGTGGAGATTAACGAGTTGATAGGGACATGATTGATGGAGGATTTAGGGTTTTTTGAGTGAATTGGTTGTATAAATTACACGTTTTTAAACCCTAGGTTTGACAACCGTAGGAAGTAATCAAAGGGGAGACGAGATCAAGAGATAAGTCGAATCGAGGAAGTCGTAGTTTATCTTGGTTGAGAAAGTGAGTTCGAAAGATAAGCGAGTATCAACCAATTGATTAATTAGTTTAAGGCCGGAAGGGAATAGTTGGTTAATCGACAGCTAATCCACCCTAAAACCCTAATCCAAATTAATTACAAACCTTGAAAAGAGTTAATCTTCCTGTTTGGTTTTATCTATTTCGTTGATTGTTTATTTATTTTAGTCATTTAAATTCTCTTATTGATCTAATTTATGTTATATCATAATATAGGGATTAATTATTACTATTTAGATTTATTATTGTAAAAAGGTTTTCTATAGATTTAATCCATCTTCCCTTAGGTACGATCCTTGAAATACTTCTTATGTTCCGTTGTACAGAATATTATATTATGATTTGACCCGCATACTTGCAAACACTGTCATTTTAATTTTATATATTTTTGTGTGATAATTAACTATAAACGATAACTCGTTTATAGACACTCAATAACTTACTTTAAATATGTTGGATAACATGCTATAGAAAATTGAAGATACAAGTTAGAAAGCAATTGGAGTGCATTTAATATTCTTAATTACATATATTGACCTATTTTTATTTATTTCTACTCACAATCTAAACTAATTTTTTTATCCTAATTTTAGATATTGCATATGTTAGTATTAATAGTTTCAAATGACACGTTTCATTATTTATTGGATTTTATTTTTAAAACACACATATATTTTAAATACATGGTTTCCACATGTATACACATGAGATAGAATTACCAGTGTTATTATTACTATACTTATGAACCATATGCTTAATTATTTATTAGATGTTCCTTTTAAATGTGCACCTATATATTCTAAATATGCAATTCTACATATATGTGTTAGAATTAGATAGAATTACTTGTAAAAACAATAATGGTTGATTAGATACATGCATGGCTTCTAGGTGACTTCTCTCACCCTCAATTCTATATATGGGAATGCCTAGAAAAGGAATTGTATATATTGGATATATAGCTTTGTACCTAATTCTTACTACTAGGAATGAAATAACTATTTTAAGGCTAATCTTCACTAGAAATTTAAAAATGACAAATGTGTTTTAACTTAGTATAGATAATTTAAAATAACAAGTACTAAATATTGGTGATTTTTATTGCCAAATTAGCAAAATTTTTGATTATCCTACCAACCATCATTTATCTTTAGAATCTAGACAATGGATTTGTTTGCCTATTGAGCAATGATTTAGTGTTCTTTTAGTCTCCAAATTAATTACCCTTGAAACCCCCGTTTTGCATTCAACTCACTCACTATATAAATGCCTTATTAGCCACACATTTCAAGCAACCTAATTCTTTCATTCATCTTCTGTTAGAATTAGTTTGAGACCAAGAGAGAATCATTAGTTGCCAAGAAATTAGAACTTGTTAAGTGTTAAAAACTAGTAATAACAAGTTAAGCTGGCTTGGATAGAAAAGAATAGTGCCCGAAGAGCAAGCTTGAAGAAATGGAGGGAATGACTGATGAAGAAAGTAACGGAGCTGCCCACTATGTGTGGTGTAGAAGGTGGCCTTATAGTATATTGTCTAGATGAACACGAGCCAATGGTGTGGCCGTCTCACAAGGAGGTCCAAAGCTTGCTAAAGAAGTTCTATCGAGTTCCTGAGATGGAATGCAATAAGAAATCCATGAAATTAGAGACCTACTACAAAGAGAAGGCTTCCAAGTCGCGAGATCAACTCAAGAAGCAAACCAGGAAAACCAAGGAAGTCAAGGTAGGGCAATTCATGCTTCAAATCGGTCAAGCTAAGATGATAGATGACTTTAACATTATCGAACTTGATAGCTTGATTTGGTTTGGGAAAACAAATAAAACAAACATAATGAAATGTATGGAATATTATAAACAAGTTGCTTTTTCATCAGTTGGTCTTACTCAAGGAGATGTTCCTTTACTACCACAACCCTAAGGCCCTAGACCTGCAATAAATCAAAGTATTAGCATCGGCAATGCAGGCATAGGAGACAAAGACACCTTTTAGTATTTTCCCTGGCAGGATTTGATAAGGGACAATATTAACGCCAATGATATTAGAGGTAAAGCTAGAAGTAAGATACGAAGTGAGATTGGCTTAACATATAATGACCCTTTGATTGCTACTATCGGGGATGAATTAAGGTAGCCTTACATAACTCATGCCACAAAACTCAGTAAACAACTTAATATTAGTAGAGATGTAATTTTTTTTTGTTTTCTTCAAAAATATGCAGAGATATAAATTTCATCATAATAATAAAACTTATTTTAAATAAGAAGAGTCTAATTAGTAATTTAACAAACTGAGTTGGTGTTACTTATCTCATGACATCAAACTTAGTAAGCGACTTAATATTAGTAGAGTTTAAAGGATAAAAATATCATTGTCATAATATGACTTACTTTAAAGATGAAAGGGTTAATTAGTAATTTAATCAACTGAGTTGGTTTCACATAACTCATAACACCAAAATCAATAAACAACTTAATATTAGTAGAGATAATTGACTTAGTGTCAAATATAGTAGTTAATTCGGTTTATTCCTGCATTTAAAGAGTTTGTTTTCTTCGCAATTTAGTATTTAGTATTACATTTTCAACATTTAGTAGTTAGGATTAAATATTAGTAAAATAAGTGTTTTTTAACACATTTTGTGAGTGTTGTGTCCTATTAGGCTGACACGAGCTTTAAGTAGTGATAATATGTTGAATTGAGTGTGTAGGATGATGAATTATAGGCCCAATTGACTTGGAAGGAAGGGACGAGTGAATTAGAAGTTCCCCAAGTCATTAAAGAATGGAACAAGCAAAGGAGGCAAAATTTGCTCGTCCGGTCGCGTCATGCCAGGGCTATGGGCCGACATAGGTCGACGAGATGCCCAAGGATTCCAAGGCTAATTTCTTCAATAGAATTGACTTTATACGAAGTCCTAGGATGTGTCGAAGATGCAATTTGGGCTACCAACACTCCTATAAAGAAGAACTTCAGGTTTGATGTAACTAAGTTGTCTTAGACTAAATTAAAAACCCTAATAGTTTAGGAGTAAGAATATATTTAGTTTTCTTTTAGCTTTTCTAAACTCTTTGTTTTTCCTCTTAGAATCAATTTTGATCCAAGATTTTTTTTTTATATTTTTAAATTATTTTAGTTTATTTCTTCTTTGCGAATGACGATTGTAACCACCCTAACCTGGCCTAAACGTTATGGCCAGAATGTGAAGATTACATTAGCCACTAAAATGGCTAAGTTAACCTACAGACTTAAGAAAAACTCTAATTCTACTCGCTTAAGAAAAATCATAGTTTGATCCTTAAGTTAGTTTGCAAATATTGATTTAAGAAACCATCTATAGTTATGATCCATTTTATTATTAATAACGATGTTGTTTTATAAAACCTTTCGTTCGTCACTTTGTAAAAACATGTTGACTTTCAATGCAGTGAAAAATCATTGTTTATGTCAGGTTTTAATGAAGTCAAGTAACATGCATTTACTGGTTAACATTTATAATTACTATGTCTAAATAATGCAAGCATATAACCCAAACCAAAAACCACAATCCAAAATAATATTTTACAGCCTAAAACCAAATAAATACATTTTAAAAATTACTAAAACCAAAAATAGCCTGAAGTCCATGTAATGTCCACATGTCGGGTCAGATCCTAGTCTCAAGCATTACCTAAGAAGTTAAGACTAGCGAGTGAGCTTAAAATACTCAGTGTAAGTCAATATTTACTCAATCGTTCAAGTAGTCATATGGATAACAATAAAAAATTCCATTATAGTATGGTACATAGCATATTTCAATATATACATGTGAACATGTCATGTGTAACACCCCTTATTTGATCCGGTTGCCGGACCTGAGCAATAGGGTGTTACCGAAAATTATGAAAGATTTACAAGCATCTTATAATTCAAAATCTCATTTATTTATCATACTCATAAAGAATCAAATTAACATGTGTTTCAATCAATTTCATATTAATATCGAGCTTAGGAAAGTTTAAAAAGACCTTGATAACAGACAAGGATCAATTTGAAACTTTAACAAAAAGTTGAGAAAAATTTGAAAGCAAGGGTCACACGACCGTGTCCCTTGACCATGTGCGAGAGCCAAGCCCGTGTGAGATAGGTCACACGGCTATGTCATCGAGTGTTATGTGTAAATAACTAATTCAATTGTGCAAGTGTACACATCATTCAAGTAATAAAGTGATAAGAAAGAATCGTCTCTACAAGGACCGAAAATTGGTAAGAAATTTAGTAAGTTATTATAATCGTATTGACTATACTGAATAGTAGGAAATATTTTCAAGTTGAGTAAGATGTTTGTATAATGAATTAATGAAATCAATTAATAAAAACAAAGATTGATAAGACAAATAAAATGTTGTGGCAAATTACAGAGAAAAACAAGAGTATTTCTATTGTTGAATGAATAGAGATGGAATTTTTCAGGTGAAATGTTCATATCAAAATAATGTCATGGAAAAATATTGTCTAATCAACTGCTCAAAGAGTCACTACTGTAACTTGCCTCTTTCGATAGCTAGATCTTAAGCTACAAATCTAAGTTATTGTATGTCTATAGAACTCTGGATTATTACATACAATGAACGTTCTTCTCTTACAACTTTCAACATCTATGTCTAGAGTGCTACGAATATTCTATCGAGTATTCACTTGCTTCAAACTATTCAAGATCCAGTATATTTAACCATTTCAGAATTACAAATACATCTAAGAACATAACACACAATCAACTATGTCTAGAGCTTGCATGCATGTATTTAAAATCAGCATAAATTGAATGAAACACTGACATAGACAATCTCAAATCATGGACATTAAAGATGATAAAACATTCACGTAGAAAAGACTTAGGGCATGGGTAGAAAAGTTAACATCAAAATAAAATCATTCATCAACATTCTCAAATAAGTTCGAATCACAAAAATCAGGAAAATAAAGGCATAAATGCAGGAATTCTCGCCGCACTCCAGCTTCTCTTTGATCTTTAGATTGTACAGGAATTCAGGATAGTTGTCTCCCCCCTTCTTCATGTTTGTATTCTACTCTCTTAAGTTGCTACACTTTTTTTTTATGGAATTCTCCAATATAGGGAAAAACTGCTCTCTCCAATTTTTTTCTTACATAAATTCTCTTCCTTTTTTTCTTCTTCTCTCTCCTTCTTTTATTGGGTAGATCCATCCCTCTTAGCACACATTTGTTTCTCCTCTTTTTCATGGTGGTTTTTCTGGTACATGTCCAGCTAGCTAGGAGTGACGTGGATTGAGTGCTGAGTCATCTTCTTGGGATTACCATGGCAAATGCGTTGAGAATAAATCTTACCATTTGAGACAGCAATGTTTCACTTCCCTTATTTTGCTTTTGCATCCTCTTAATTCTCTTCTTCTACCTGCACCTATGTCCAACCACAACCACAACTTTTCCTTACCCAAGTAATAAAAGTAATAAATGATGACCATTATAGCGCAATCCAGGCTTTGTTATGCAATGTTCTAAAATTATCTTAAAAATGTATATGTATACAATTAATTCCTCAAGCAAATAATGTATGAATATACATGAATGCAAGAAATTGCAAAAATAATCGATCACCAATTATATTGTCAAATCATAATAAGCATACTGTATACCTCTATTCTCAGCAATCTTCTACTGAAACAAAGAAAAATTACTTACAGTTCTTGTAAACTTGTTTAGAAAATGAAGTGCATAAAATGTTTCCTAAAGGTAAAGGTTCCTAAATATTTCATCAATTAAAAATATATCAGATTTCTTATGAATATACCTAGGTTATCTCTCTCTTAAACTCAATTTTTTATTCACATTTATTCAATTTCCAACACAAATTTTTTCTAGGGAATTCATATTGTCACATGATTTTATACTTGACAACTTCAATGGAGCATACACTAGACTGCCATGTATTATATCATGTCACAATTTGAGTATAAATCACTCATGAAACAAAAGCTTTTAACTAAAAAGATGAATGGAGCAAACAACTATCTTCTTAATGATTTAGCTTAAAAATTTAGTGGAATTTACCTAAAATATATACTTTTTTTTATAAACACTCATATCTGAACTCATTTTTTTGGTCAACAATATAATGGAGCAAACAAAATATTACTGACCTACTCAATAGATTTAAACATTGGAGTATTCATATTATTTTGCCATGACATAAATTATACACTATTACTATACCAATTTTAAGTTAAGAAGTCCTAAATTAATTTAAAGAATGCTACTATAGCCTAATTGCATTTATATTTCAATTATTCTACTTTTAGAAATTCATTTTCAACAACTATCCTATGCTAAACATGCCTAAATAACTATCACAATAGTTTCTAAGTTTACAAAGAAGAGTTATTATCCTCCTTGAATATTATTGATAACCATATAATCACATTATCAGGTAGTTGAATGGCAATTAAATGTTATGGAAAAAGAATTGTATGAACAATTAACAATGCAGTCTATATGCACAATGCACCCCTAAACCTAAGGGATGCATTTTCCTTAATGCATGAACATAAAAGAATTAAATGAATAAAAGCTACATGAATGCAATTAATATATATGAACTAAAATGAATGAAAATTATCAAAACCAAACCTTGGATGGGAATAATGTTACTTTACTTGGGTTGTCTAGATTTCCTTACAGCTCATTTGTAAAGTGGCTGCCTATCCTAGTCACCACTATCAGCTTGAACGATTTTACCAACAACCTTCTCGAATATTTTTCTCTTAAGCTGGTTGATAGGCACGTTTTCCTCATCATTTTCAGTATCTAACTTTGTGAGTTCATCAATTAGTTGATGAACTGCCTTGGATTGTGGTGCAGGTGTAATAGTCTGAGTGGTTTCTATTCCATCATCATCAGATTCAATATGGAAGGATTTTTTCATGGCTTCATCTCTCTCGGGTTCCTGTTGGTGCGTGGGAGCAGTAGTAGGTTCTTCATCTTTTGCTTCAGGATTCAATGGCAGTTTCTTAGGAAAACCAAGAAATGGAGGATGGGCTTGAGAAGTTCTTTTGCAGGGATTTACGAATGGCAATATCATGTTGGCGGACATATTCCCAAAAGATGGGCATCTCCTCTTGAGCTTTGCCAAAGTCAACAACAAGCATTTTCTAATGTTTTTCCAACACACAAAACTGTTGTTTCAAACCCTCTACAACTTCTATCATTTTTCGCTCAAAATCAGTGTGAGAAGTCGAGGGGATCACAGAAGTAGTCTTAGGAGGAGAAGATGGAGGTGTGCTAGTTTGCCATGGCATTTCCTCGTCAGCCAGTTTTTGTGTAATGTGCTCAGTAATAGCCCATTTGTTTTGAAGGTGGTCTTCATTTGCTGACAGGGGAAACTTGACTCTTTGGCAGAGTGCAATGATCAGTGAGGGGAAATTTAATGTGCCAGCATTCTTTTGGACACAACGATACATCTCACGAAAGATAATGTTTCCAACATTAATCTTTTGGCCGACCATTTTGGAGTGGAGAATTAATAATCGATCCTTTGAGATTGTAGCATTATGTGTAGAAGGAATGAGATGGGTTTTCAAGAAATGGTACCAAATCTTGCATTGAGGCATCAATAAGACTCTGTTGACGGTGTAACAGGCATTTCTTGAAATTGACCATTGTGTACCTTCCACACAAACATCAGTGAGAACCTGGGTTAAGCACTCTGGGGACATTGTCTTCACATAGTCAGCACGCTCGTCAGGACCTTCAGATAATCCATATTGGGCATTGATGAAGTCCTCATCAAACAAAACTGATATACCACGCATGTATATAAATGCATTTTTAGGAGAGGTAATGTGGGCAGAAAACCTCTTTCACTACTTTTAGGAAGACATCATCAGGATAGAGATAGAAGATTCCCCATCCATGTTTTTCGACAACTGATGAGATGGCTTCTGTATACCCCATGAAGGGAGCATCCTGAAAAAGGAATCCTTTTTCCATGTAGAATGATCTTTTAGAAATATTTTTATGATGTTTATCTTCTGCAAGTTTACTAAAGAAGGTGTGTGGAGAGGCAAAGTTCGAAGCAGAAGCTGTTTGGGAAGCCATTGAAGAAAATATAGAAAGCTTGAAAATGAAAAACGCTAGATTTTATAGCGATTATGAATGAAATAGAGAGTAAAAGAATAAAAAAGAACTAGATGAAAATGTAGGAAGAAACTAAATTAGCTAGGTTAAAACTTGGGACAGAAGAAATTGTGACTTGTGTGATAAGAGTGGCCTTAATCATGGTTTGACAAGGCAAAACAAGTGTCATTTAGCTGGAAAAGAAATTGTATTTAGCGTTGTGAAAATTTAAAGAATTGGGCTAATGGCTTCAATTTGTATGTACTATGGCCCAAAAAGAAACCTGTAACAAGAGAAAATAAACAGTTAAATAAAATTATTGGGTAAGAAATAAGAAAAAGTAAAAATAAAATAGATGAAGAAAATTTTTGCAAGAGAACAATATTAAGTATTTCAAAGAGAAAAAAAATTTTTGCCGCGGATTATAGGAGCTCCAAAATAATGTTTCAAACGTTGACCATTAACTTTGAAAGTGGATCTTGTCTTTCCATCTTTCACTTCAATAGCTCCATTAGCGTATATACACTCGACTTCGAATGGTCCAGACCATCTCGACATTAGTTTTCCAAGAAATAGTTTAAGTCTGAAATTGAAGAGCAAGATGTGTTGTCCAGGTACAAATTATCGTGGCAAAATTTTCTTGTAATGCCATCGCTTTGTCTTTTCTTTATACAGTCTGGCATCCTCATAAGCTTGAGCTCGAAATTCACCCATCTCATTAAGCTCCAATAAGTGATGAGTTGCAAAAGCACCCTTGGCTGTGTTTTGTTTCTTGATTGGTCAAAATGCTTTGTGTTCTACCTCAACTATCAAATGACATGGCTTACCATAGACAAGCTTGAAAGGTGACATACCCAACAATGTCTTGAAAGTTGTCCGATAAGCAAACAAGGCTTCATCCAACCTTGCTGATGAATCCTTGTAGTTGGGATTGATATCTTTCTTCAGAATTTACTTTATTTCTTTATTGGAAATTTCAGCTTCTCCATTTGTCTATGGGTGGTATGACGTGGCAATTTTATGTTTAACCCCATATCTATTTAGAGCATTGGCAACTAATTTGTAGTCAAAATGTGAACCTTCATCACTAATTAAAGCATGAGGGGTACCAAACCGGGTAAAAATATTAGTATGCAAGAATCTCAGAACTGATTTAGTATCATTTGCAAGTAAAGCCATAGCTTCAACCCATTTCGAGACATAATCAACAACGACAAGAGTGTAGATATTGCCCCAAGATGGTGGAAATGGACCCATGAAATAAATTCCCTATACATCAAATAATTCCACCTCTAAAATATTTTGCAGCGGCATTTTGTGTCTCTTTGATAAGTTACCAATTCTCTGACAACAGTTACAGCTTTGACAGAACTCATGAGCATTTTTAAACATGGTGGGCCAATAAAAACCAGATTGGAGAACCTTTACACCAATTCCCATGCTTCCAAAATGTCTGTCATATGGTGCAGAATGACAGTGATGCAGGATACTTTGAATTTCATCATCTGGAATACATCTTCGAATTACTTGATCTGTACACTACTTGAATAGAAATGGCTCGTCCCAGTAATATTGCTTAACATTGTGAAGGAATTTCCGTTGTCCTTGATGATTGAGCACAGGTGGCAGCAACCTACTAACTAGAAAGTTAACAATATCAACATATCATGGCAATGCCATAGCCAACAATAACTGCTCATTAGGGAATTCACCTTTGATCATTTGAAAATCACTATAATTATTCCCTGCTTCCAGTCGTGACAAGTGATCAGCTACTTGATTTTCAGTGCCTTTCCTATCTTTGATCTCCAAACCAAATTTCGACAGCAACAATATTCATCTAATGAGTCTTGGCCTCTTTTTTTTGTCACCAAGTATTTAATGGAAGAATGGTTTGTATAAACTATGACTTTGGTGCCCACTAAATAAGCTCTAAACTTTTCGAAGGCAAGTACCACCCCTAACAATTCTTTCTCTCTGGTGGCATAATTGAGCTGTAAAACATCTTGGCTTTTCTTTGCCCCAGAACTGCTCCTACAATAAAGTCATTTACATCACACATCAGTTCGAATGGTAAAGTCCAGTTTGGTATAGTGACTACAAGTGTTGTAATTAATTGCTCCTTTAACTCTTCGAACGCTTTTGAGCATAACTCGTCAAAATGAAATGGTTTGTTTTGTTCCAACAATTGACATAAAGGTTCGGATATCTTAGAAAAATCCTTGATAAAGCGATGGAAAAATCCAGCATGACCAAGGAAGCTTTTGATTCCTTTCATTAAAATGGGTGGTGGCAACTTTTCAATGACTTCTATTTTTGATTTGTCGACGACAATTCCTTGCTATGAAATCTTGTGGCCCAAAAAATAACTTTCACAAACCATGAAGTGACATTTTTCCCAATTCAGCACAAGATTTTTTTCTTGACATCGACAAAGTACTAACTCCAAAATTTTCAAATAGTCTTCAAAAGTGTCTCCAAACATGGAGAAATCATCCATGAACATTTCAGGAATTTCTCCACCTTGTCAGAAAATATTACCATTATGCAATGCTGGAATGTTGCAGGGGCATTGCATAACCCAAATTGCATTGTTCTGAAAGCAAATGTTCCATAAGGACATGTGAATGTAGTCTTTTCTTGATCAGTACGAGATTTGTAAATTTGGTTGTACTCTGAGTAGCCATCTAAAAAATAGTAGAAGGCTTCCCCTGCTAGTCTGTCTAACATCTGATCTATAAAATGCAAAGGGAAATGGTCCTTCTTCGTTGCTTTGTTGAGCTTTCGATAATCCATACAAACTCTCTAACCTGTGACAGTACGTGTGGTAATGAGTTCTTTGTTATCATTTTCGACTATGGTGACCCCTCCTTTCTTTGGTGCACACTAAACAGGGCTCACCCAAGAGTTATTAGAAATTGGGTATATAATTCCAGTGTCTAACCATTTGATAATCTCCTTTTTAACTACTTTCTTCATGATATGATTCAGTCTTCTTTTCTATTCAATAGATTTTCGATGGCAATCTTCAAGTATTATTTTATGCATACAGATTGTTGGGCTAATTCCTTTGATATTCACAATTGACCATCCTAAAGCTTTCTTGGATTTTTTTTAAGACTTCCAATAATTGTATCTCTTGGTCTATTGTAAACTCGGCAGAGATAACTACATGCAGTGTATCATTATCTCCCAAATAGGAGTACTTAAAATTCACTAGTAATGGCTTCAAATCCAACACAGGTGGATCGTCTATTGATAATCGAGGAGGGTTGAAAGATTGACTTGATAAGTCTAATGATTCAAAGCTCCTCCTCAATCCATTTCCAAATTGTTGAATTTCCATCAGCTCTCCAGATTCTTCAGTGAATTTTGTTCCACTACTAATTCAAAAGTTGTGCTTTTGGGAACTTCTGAACTTTCCTCCTCAGTGAAGGCATCATTCACAACTCCTGCTAGTTGAGTACCACTCCGGAGTGTTATGGCCTTACATTGTTCCTTACATTGTACCTTTCCTTGAGATCATGAACTTTCTGTGTCACTAGGTAATGCTCCTTGTTGTCTGGAACTTAATGTAGTGGCAATTTGTCACACTTGACTCTCTAGAGCTCTGAAGGAAGCTTTCTAGCTCTAAAAAATTGCATCACTCTTAGCCATATACTCCTTTATTAGAGCTTTCACAATTGATGTTGAAGATGATGAACTTTTTTGCACATTTTACCATGGCATTGGTTGACTGTATCTAGGTGGTACACTAGCCACATTATAACACTCCTAACCCATATCCGTCGCTGGAATAGGGTTATGGAGCCTTACCAGAGTTTATATTTCAAAACTATCAAAAATTTAAAACATGTAATTCCCAACATAAATCATAGCAAAGTCAATCAATAACTTACATATTGTCCCTTATACGAGCCCTCAAGGCCCTAAAAACACATTAGAAATGAATCAGGACTAAATCGGAAACATATGAAGTTTTTAGGAAAAAGATGAAAATTTTCAATCTGCAAGGGTCACACGACCATGTGGACATTCGAAGTAGGGAGACACGATCGTGTACCAGCCCATGTCCATGCCTGTATAGCTCTCTGACTTGGGTAACACGGCAAAGCCACACGCCTGTGTGCCAGGCCATGTACACCTCAAAGTGGCCTAACACGCCCGTGTGCCAAGCCGTGTAAATGTCTGACTTGCAACTCCTTGAAAGCTATAGGGGACACAAAGCGTGTCACATGTCTATGTGTGACACACGACACCCCGTGTCCCTGGCCGTGTGGACGAAAAATAGGCCATGTACAAGCCATTTTTCTTACCTAATCATGCACACACCTACAACCAATTTTCCATATGTAAACAAGCATTCGAAATGCACCAAATAATGCATCCACAAGCTAAACCAATAAGGTATATGTGCATACAACTGATATGCCCAAAAGGCACCTCAATCACAAAAATTGAACATGTATAACCATATGCATAGTTTAGCCAAAAGTTCAATCAACTTATAACTAAGTTTATGCCAAAATTACCACTTTATTTACCTATCAAATTCACACCAAAAATACCAAATTGGCCATCTAACATTTAGCACCATTAGCCATATATGTCCAGTACATTCCAAATACCAAAATGACCATATTCAACCATGTCAAAGAACATTCCATTACACATATTTTAAATGCAATTTCAACTTCCATCATTTAAGCATCATAAAGACTATAAAATCAACCATCATAAGGTCACATATATATA
>JABFAF010273617.1:0-15761 GCA_013677275.1 Gossypium schwendimanii | reverse complement strand
TAACCCTTAGTTTTTAATCATCTTTAAACCAAAATATTTTCCATCACCAAAGTGTTTTAACATTAATTTTATAAATATTCTTTTTTACAGTCCCTATGGGTACGATAAATCGACATTTACTTGTCACTTTATTACTTGTTGCAATTGTGTACACTTGCACATTTTCGTTGTTCCATCTATCCGTGAATACCTTGAATCCGGTCTGGACTGTGAGGTTGAGAGATAAGTAGTTCTTGATGAATCATTAGGTTAGTGGAAGGCCGGGAGGCCCTACAACATTATGACTAATTGATTGGATCGAACTTGAAATAAGAGTTAATTATGAACACTGAAATGAGTTGGTCTTTTGTCATTTAGATCCGAATAAATCTACAATTTGTTTTCTTTGATTGTTTTTAGTTTTTTCATTAGTTTAATAAAATAGTTTCTATCACTACCTTAGGATTAATTATCATATAGTTTAATTAAAATACTGACTAGACCATTAACATAGAAATTAGGATTAGTTTAGTCTCGCCTCCCTTGGGTACGATTCTCAAAGTACTTCTTTATTTCGTTGTATAACTATATTACAACAAGACTCGTATACTTGCAGAAACTACCTTGCGCTTATATTTGGTTGCAATATTCACACTCTAGACCTTAGTATGTCTGGAGGCGGTCAAGTTGTTGGTGTCATTGCCAAGGAGGCTAGGTCACTTAATTGATTTTAATTTTTTACGTTAAATATGATAGTTAGGAAAATTTTAAATTATATATACAATTTTAATTTATTTTTAGTTTCCTTTACTAATGTTGTAACACACTCCACTTAATCAGAACTTGCATCACAATATTCGCTTGTAAGTTCAAATGAACTTAGTGAGTTTTAACCCATGTTCCCTTTGAACGTCTATTTTTGAATTCCTCAACTTGAAGATTTTGAACTTCCTTTCAGTCTTTGGCTGCCACCATTCTAATACCAAGCGCATACATATACTCACACTTCCACACTTTACCATCCAACCGACAATTCCCTCACCAGGCAGATTTCCAATTTCTTACTCAATGTGGAACTCATTTGCTTTTTAGAAAATGGTTGATTCTTCAAAAAGATATCCATATAGAAGCTACCTTTAAAGGATTCTCATGTAGATAGATATTGAACACTTCACCTAGGATGGTGTATTCATATGAACCCTACCTTTGACGGGCTCTCATGTTGAATTTGGTATCTTTTAGGTTATCATTTAGATCATGTCTTAAACCGACCCAGATCGCAACTTATTCTGGCGGATGAAACATTCTAAGTCATCCCGTGGAATCCTAGACAACCATGCTACATATCTTGAAAATGCCCAACTTGGCGGATAGCTTAGACTTTAGATAACCTCCATACCTGACATGAAAACTACTCAGATTTGGCGGATACCAGATAAATTACATAACTTCCTTACATAGCGTAAACAAACTCAGAAATGACAAACATTTAGACCACTCATCTCTACGATTACGCCAAGTTCTCTTTACTGATGAGTTACTATAGAAGATTCTCTCTTTAGAAACACTGCTAAAATCTCTTTTCAAGAAATGCCCCCAAGGCATATTCAATTTCACCACAAGGATAACCAAACAAAGTTATCTTCAAACTTACCAGATCTTTATCATAGAGTTAGCTAGTAGAACATTCTCAAAGCCTACCCAGATCTTGTCACAAGGGCGGTTAACTAGATTTTGCCATGAAGGCATAAAAAATTATGCCATAAAGGTATCATAGAATACACCATACATGCATAACAGAATATGCCACAAAAGCTACACGGAATATGCAACAAAGGCTTTATAGAATATGCCACATAGGCAACACGAAATATGCCACAAAGGCTTTACATAATATGTCACATAGACAACACAGAATATGCCACAAAAGCTTTACAGAACATTACGTGTTTACTGTCCTGACAGAATATCTCAAAGGGTGTCATGGGTTTCTCCTACATGATCTTGTACATATTTTCATGTTGTGATCTGCCAGTATGGTTTACACCTTTCTAAAGGCTACACCACGAGTATTTTCATTGTCATATGATGCCATCGGTCTTTACCACATGGTCTTACACATATCTGCATGTCGTGATCTTCTGACCCAGTTAGCAGTGTACTTGTCCTACCAGAGGCATCATAAATGGTCGTGTTACTTCTTTAACACAAAACACTCTTACCTAGATTCATTTACACTCCTGAAAAATTCATACTCTTCCATGTCTGATTTCACATACATACATACCACACAGTATATTATTCATGCAATAACTCATATGCCTTATTTGTAGATATGCAACAACTTTACGACACTTCACACACACATACACTCAACAGTTATCAGTTATGGGGTGTTCTTTTGTTGTTGATGTTTTGAATGTTGTTGGTATTCAATTAAGCCATAATGGTACCATAGATTTTATGCATCACACATTACATTTAATTGACTCTTCCATTCGTGATCATATCCTTGTTATTTCTTGGAGTATTTAGTCCTATAGAAACCTACTTTGCTAGAATAATATTGTGACTCATCCTTCTACTATCATTTCTTTTGCAGACAATTTTGTTTAGAAATAGAGAGATGCAAACAATGTAATCCAAAGTGTTCAAAGCAAGTTATATAGGCCATCTTGTCTGATTCACTAGCAAAACCCCTGAAAAGCTTGCTCAAATGCAATGTGGATGCTTCCATGTTGAGGGATAGTAACCATATTGGGTTGGGTTTTTTTATTCAAAATGTCGATGGTTAGTTTATCAAAGGGCAACTGCACAATTTGTTTGAAAATTTAGATCCTGTTCAAGTTGAAGTTATGGCTATTAGGGAGGCCTTTTCGTGGCTTAAAGATTTTGGACTCGATAACATTATTGTTGAATTAGATTGCAAAGTTGTTGTCTAAGAAATTTTCTTTCATAGTTTGAAGCTAATGGAAGTTGGTGTTTTAATCAAGATTGCTTAGTTTTAAAAGAACATTTCCATGTTTTGTCTTTCCATTGAATGTGTCGCGATACAAATAGGGTGACTCATTATCTTGCTAAGACAACTTCATTACATGCACACTGAGTTACTTGGAAAACTCCTCCTTCATTTATGATCGATTATTTAAAGTATGATAATTTGCTTTGTGCTAATATCAAGTCTAAGGGAATTAGGTCTAGGTGTATTAGGGAGGCCTAATGGCTTAGGTTTAGAATTCCCTTGATCTCGAGTTTTTGTTTGTTTCCTTCTTATTGTTTTAACTCATTTTCCCTTAAAAAAGAAGCTCAATTTTTTTTCTTTTGCAATTTCTAATTAATAACTCTTACTACATTTAATATTCAAAGGGTTATTAAAGTAAGGGAAAATAGAAAAATGAAAGCCGATTTGAATCTATCATACCTCGTTGAAGACATTTTGCACCGCATCTCTCTTTATGGAAACACCTTGTAACAAACTCAAAGGGTGAGGAAGCACCTCGCTCGAGAAAAATTTTAACAAAATCTTTGTCCACATCTAGTGGGAACCTTGTCTAATCCAATGGGGGTCGTACTCTTCATAACGCCACTCAACCTATGACCGATAAAATGCTACCATGAATGACATGTGGTGTCCTAAAATTAGGTGATCCCACATATATAAGCCACTAGCCCAATGAAAGAAGTAAACAATCTAATTCACCAAAGACACTTAGAAACAACCAATCTCATTTAACCTTGGAACCAACAACCTTCAACCATGACACGACTCTCCACCAAGCAATGTTTTAGACTGAGTGAACCGTTTTGAGACACCATCGCCTTCTCGTATCAACATAATAAAACTGTTTGGTTCAATTTATTAAAGTTAATTTAGTTTTAGTTTGATTATTACTTAAATATATATGCTTCTAATTGAATTCGAGTTAACAATACAATATATCATAATTATCTTAACCAAAATAAATTTATTGTTATTTAATTTATTATAAACTTTTACTTTTTGTGATATATAAATAAATAGCTTATATCTAATTCAATTTCATCTTTCTTTCTCTTCTGCATTTTGATTTATTTTATCATTCTCGTATTATTTGTACTTATATTTAAATAAAGTTTGAGGTTTAATTTTATTCTTAAAAAGTTAAAAATTATTTATTTTAGTTAACTGAGTTTTAGTTTGGTTGGCATCGATATTGTTGTCAGTGTAAGAGGATATGGATTTGAGCGCGTTAAAACATGTTTATCCTCTTATTTAAAGGTTGGAGAAAGGTTGTGGGTAATTCTACACCATTGCATAAAAAGTTATTGTTAGCGCTAGTTTTTCATGTATTTTGATATAACAAAAAGTATATTAAAAATTCCCTACTTAAATTTGCAAAACTTGTTTATAAGTCCTTAAAATTATTTTCAAAGTGTTGGACAAAATAAACTTTTAAAAAAACCTTGAATTAACTTAATTTTTAACGAGTTTTTGAAGTATGGAGGACTTCTACCGATACTTAGGTGGACAAGTATCAATAGAACTCAATATGGAAAAACCTTGAAATGGCTACAAAATTCTACTGGTAGAACTCCCAGTTCTACCGATACAACTCTAGGTTCTACTGATATAACCCAAACTTCTATCGGTAGAACGCATTCAAGTGTACAAGGTAGTATTGTCATGGGATTTCTACTAATACCCTGGTCCGATCTAGCAATACAACTAGAGTTCTACTGATACCTTGAGAACTTTTACCGAAACAAGTCAAGGCAGTAGACAAAGTTTAGCCTCCCCTAAATTTCTGCCAATACTGTTGGGTTCTACCGATACCAAATGAATCCCTTTGTATTCTACCGATACAAGAGAACCTCTACCGATACAACAAGCCCAACGATGATATTTTTAAAGGACTTCTACAAATACAAGTCCGCTTCTACCAATACAACGAAGCTGTAGACTGCATTTAATGCTAGTTTAAATGGCTGTGATGACTCTATTTTATTTCTAATGGCTACAAATGTCCACAAGGTTGTTAGAGGACTTAAATACAAGGTCAAGGCTCCTCATTAAGATATATAAACAAGTGCTTAAATTCCAAGAACTCAATTTTCCAATCTTTCTCATTTTTTACTAAATATTCTTGTACACACTTGTAGGTTAAGTCTTCTATCATTCTTTCAAGTGTTGTAACTTTGTGTGAGAGTGCTTAATTGTTGATTATCTACTTTGTAGATGTATCATCTTATTCATCATTATTTTGTAACACGCCAAACTAGGCCTAGACGTTATGGTCGAATCTGGGAATGTTACGAAGAATGGTTTTGAAACAAAACTTTCATGTTAAAACTTCTCGTATTAATTGTTCTAAAAGAGTCCACATTTTCGAAAAAACTTGTTATTATTCTCTTTACCGAAATCATAATTTATTTCCCTTTAAAGTAAAACATCAATTTGCAACGAAAGTTTGTAAGTCGTTATAGTTGAAAACCAAGCTTGTATTTTCAAAAATATTTTTTTGCGTAAAACCGTTGTTTGCTGAACGTCGCAGTTTAAAAACCAAAATGCATCCAAAACCAAAATTATAAACAACAGTCCAGAGAGTCCCAAAACTACAAAACTCTCAAAGAAAAGTCTGGAAAATTGAATAATTTAATAATAAAAAAATAGTTTCTAGACTAGTGGTCACCACTGAGCCTCCGTCGCACTGACCCACCTATTTATGAGGATTACCTGAACAGAATAGACAAACAGATGTGAGTTTTGATAAACTCAGTGTGTAACTTAACAAAGATTGGCATGCACATAAATTAAGATTTCTCATGTAGCAGATCAGATACGGACGTAGGTCCTTAACAAAATCAGATAATATCATAATCAGATTATCAGAACATACAGACATGCAAAGTCCTACCCCCATCCTCTACACACCATCTCCGACCATTCCAGCACACCATGTGGGGTATAGAACACCCACCTATTCCTACACATTGTATAGTGTCTTTTCGACACTTACCAGAATAGTTTGTAGTCAAGCTGCAAGTACTTCGGTGAGATGTCGCCTCACAGAACACTTCTTCCACATATATAAATCCCACCCAATACACAGATACAAATAACATATAACAAATATACAAAATTAACATGTCCCACATGCTCATATATAGGTAACATACATGTTATTACAAACCAGTCAAATCATACATATCAATTTCTAAATGCTTAAATCAATCTATTAGAATAGCAGATACCATACCTTAGGGTTTGTTTTGCCCTTTCTGACCTTACGGAAGGCCCACAGTCGATCGGAATGACATATGTGACCCTAGGAAAAATTTTAGAATTTTGGGTTCACATGCCCGTGTGGGCCCACACACCCAAATTGGCCTTACCCATGTGGTCTACACAGCTTCGCCTACAGTCCACATGCTCGAATCGGCCTAGCCCGTGTGGCCCACATGGCCATACACTCGCCCATCACAAGGCCATGTGTCGCACATGGCTGGCCATACACCCGTGTGGCGTCGACAGGCCACTTTTTTAACTTTCATCGAACCTCGTTTCTCGTGTTTTTGTTACACACCTGGTTTGTTTTTTATGCTACAACAATCTCAAGCCCTCCGAAACCTAAGAAATAGCATCCCAATGACAAAGTACCAACCAATTTACGAATTTAACCAAGAATTTGATTTTGATAAAAACCTCTCAAAATTGAATTACGCGTAATTCACTTACCACCAACTAGGCGAAACATACAACAGTCAAATCAATGAGGGAGCACCAGCCACTTCTTGCCTTTCTCCTAAACTAGAAGTAACGAACATAATCAACGGATTCTGTTACACATAACTAAAAATCCCCTACAATGCAAAACAGAAAAGAACTACTCAATAGCTTACCTATTCGGAACGAATCAAAAAATCCCCAAAAAGCACAGTGATGATAACATGAATGGCATTTAGAATTGAAGAGCGACGCAGCAACAAATTTTTGTAGAGAAAGAAAATGGGGGAAAACGTCAAAAAAAACAAACTTTGGAAATGAAGAAAAGAAACATCCAAAAGTGCAGAGGGATTTTGGGGAAAAGAAAAAAAATAACCAATAAATTCTCCAACTCCCCACTAACCCACTAACGAATATTATCCCACTAAAACCGACATTAGATTCTCATCCAACCACCACAAAGTTTCAACTCCACCAAACCTCTATTGAACAACTGAAGCAAAAATTATCATTCCTGTTCACACAAGGACTCGGACACGGGACCTCAAGGCAAGCTAACACCTTACCATTTGAACCAGTAGACTCGTTCTAATATGATTTTACTAGCAATAGACTATAAGCCAAACCGCCAAGGGTAAGGCTAGGATAAAAAAAATAACAAAATTTTCAAAAGTGAGACTTGAACCCAAGACCTCAAACACACAATCAGAACATTTAGCCACTGAATCAGATACTCATTTATGATAGATTTCATAAAAATAAAGTTACATTAATAATGGCATTACAACTCTACCCCTTAAAAGAAATTTCGACCTCGAAATTTACCTGATCCGAATAGATTGAGTCCTCAAGTTCCCATGTGGCTTCTTGAGTGCCATGATTCCACCACAGAACCTTAATTAACGGAATAGACTTCCTCCTCAAAATATTTACATCTCGATCCAAAATCTAAATCGACTCCTTTTCAAATGTCAAGTCTGGTCTAACCTCGATCTCTTCAATAGAAACAACGTGAGATGGATCAGACTGATACCGCCTCAACATAGAGACGTGAAACATAGCATGGATACGATCTAACTTCGGAGGTAGGTCTAACTTCGGAGGTAGCTCTAGCTTATAAGGCACCGGTCCCACATGCTTTAGAATCTGATACAGCCCAATGAACCTAGGGCTCAACTTGCCCTTGCGTCCTAACTGCAGAACTTTCTTCCATGGAGATACCTTAAGGAACATATAATCCCCCTCAGAGTACTCAATGTCCCTCCTTTTTAGATCTATATAGGAATTCTATTAAACAAAAACTGCCTTAAGATAATCCCGAATTAGTCTGACTTTGTTCTTAGTCTTGAAAACCAACTCCCAAAACCCGTCGTTCACTTAACTTAGTCTAACACAGTGGAGTACAACACTTACGACCATACAAAGCCTTGTAAGGTGCCATCTAGATGCTAGAGTATAGTTGTAGGTGAACTCATCCAAAGGCAAAAAATTATTTCAACTCTCACAGAAATCAATCACACAACTCCAAAGCATATCCTCCAGTATCTAAATCACCCTCTCAGATTGGCCATCGGTCTGAGGATGGAACACAGTACTGAAGTCCAATCTTGAACCCAGAGCTTTACGAAGCTTTTTCTAAAACTAAGACGTAAAGTGAGGATTCCTATTTGAAATTATCTAAATCAGAACCCCGTGAAGTCTCACAATCTCAAAAATGTAGAGCTTGGTCGACTTCTACAGAGAATAATCTGTCCGAACCGGAATGAAATGGGCAGACTTGGTTAACCCATCCACGATGACCCATACATAATCCTTCTTAGTAGGTCTTAAGGGCAAGCCACTAAGGAGGTCCATCATTACACGTTCCCATTTCCATAAGGGAATCTTAACAGGTTAGAGCAAACCCGAAGGCAACTAATGCTCAGCCGTAACCTGCTGGCATGCCAGACAACGAGCAATGAAATCTGCTACCTCTTATTTCAAACCCTACCATCAGTACAATTCATAGAGGTCTCGATACATCTTATTTCCACAGGGATGCATAGTAGAAGGGCTACTATGCATTTCCCTCAGAATCGACTGTCTTAGATCAGAATCGTTTGGAAAGCAAACCCGTCCTCAGAAACACAGAACCCTATCACTATTCAGCCCAAAATCAGACGTATTGCCATTATCAACCTGACGAAAACGTGGAACCAGAGAATCATACCCCAACTATTAATCCCGAATCAGATTAATCCAAGTTGGCTTAACTTGCAACTTGGCTAACAGACTCCCATCTTTAAAACAAACTTAGGCGAGCAAACATTGCCCTCAAATCAGACATTGCTCTCCGACTAAGAGCATCGGCCACCATATTGGCCTTATCAGGATGATATTCTATCGTGCATTCGTAATCCTTGAGCAGCTTAATTCATCTACGCTGCCTAAGGTTCAACTCCTTTTGAGTAATGAGGTACTTGAGGCTCTTGTGATCGGTGCAGATGATACACCTCTCACCATACAGATAATGCCTCCAAATCTTTAAGGCAAAGACCACGGCAGCCAACTCGAGATCATGTGTCAGATAATTTCCCTCGTGTGAATTAAGCTGTCGGGATGCATAAGCCACAACCTTACCATCTTGCATCAGAACACACCCCAATCCAATGTGTGACCCATCACTATAAACCACGAATTGCTTACTAGATTCAGGCTGCATCAGAACAAGAGCCTGAGTCAGAATAAACTTGAGCTTCTCAAAGCTTGATTGTTACGCATCAGTCTAGATAAAAGGAACATTCTTGCATAGAAGCTTAGTTAGAGGAGATACAATCAATGAAAACCCCTCAACAAACTGTCGATAATAACCCACAAGACACAGAAAAATCTAGATCTCAGAAAAGTTCTTAGGCTGTTTCTAATCAAGTACAGCCTCAATCTTTCTAGGATCAACTCGAATCTCCTCAGCAGAAACCATGTGCCCCAGAAATGTTACTTCCTGCAACCAGAACTCACACTTGCTCAACTTAACATAGAGTTGTTTCTCACGCAGTATCTGAAACAGTACTCTAAGATGCTCATCATGCTCCTCTTTGGTCTTAGATTACACCAGAATATTGTCGATAAAGATTACGATGAAATGATTCGAATACGGTTGGAAAACCTAGTTCATCAGATCCATGAATGCAGCCGGAGCATTCTTCAAACCAAAGGGCATGACTAGGAACTCTTAGTGCCCATAACGAGTTCTAAAAGCCATTTTATGAATATCAGCTTCCTGAACACTATGTTGGTGATACCCAGAATAGAGATCTATTTTTGAGAATACTAAAGCCTTACAAAACTGATCAAACAAATCATTGATTCTCGGAAGTGGGTACTTATTCTTCACAGTCAACTTATTCAACTGTCGGTAATTGATGCACATCCTCATGGTATTGTCCTTTTTCTTTACAAAAAAATTGAATCCCCTTACAGAGACACACAATGATGGATGAATCCATGATCTAGAAGCTCTTGAAGCTGACCCTTTAGCTTTGTAAGCTCTTTAGGTGCCATTCGATAAAGAGCGGATAAAAAAACCCACAGCCCCTAGGCGGCTGCTGTATTGCCCTTTGTGGCTACACAAAACACTAAACTTAAGCTTGCATCTGATCAGAACACTGTGGACACTCTCTAATACGATTCTGCAATGAATCACAATGCAAACATGCCCCTAATCTCCTCCAACAGTCGCTCAGATGGTGCCTACCATAATCGATGTATGGCTGCACCCCAGTAGGAGAAACTGGAACTCCCACTCTAATAGGCCCACCAGGTCTGGCCCGTGTCTTAGGCCTCTGAGCAGAATTAGAGGGCTCTGAATCCCTCTTATTCTTGCCTCTCTTTGTGTCCCTATTCTGGCTCTCCATGCGCTTGACCTCCTCGGTAATCTACATCTTGTCAACCAGGACGGCGAACTCTTGCTTCCTTTGCAAAGCAATCAAGACTCTCAAACTTTCCCTCAGACCGTCCTCAAAGTAAACACATTTTTAGTATTCTGATGCCACCATGCCTCGAGCGTAGTGGCTCAATCTTAAAAATTCAGCCTCATACTCAGCCACAGTCTTATCCTCTTGCGTGAGATTCGTGAACACACGTCTGCAAGTGTTCATATAACTCGCTCCCACATACTTCCTCTAAAAAGCAGTCTTAAAATACTCCCAACTAATCTGATCTGGCTGAGTACCCTCCTCAACTGATAACCACCACTGATATGCCTCATAGCGAAGCAAAGAAACTACACCCTTCAGTTTCTACTTAGGAGTGCAGTTGTTGTTGTTCATTATTCTCTCGGTAGCCTCTAACTAGTATTCGACCATAGTAGGGGAGACACCAGTGATGCCCCTAAATAGTTTAGCTCCATTGGATTAGAGTCATTCAGTTACCGACCCACGACCCTTAAATCTAGAATGGGGTTTAGTGACCCTCTCCAAAACTCTCAGCATGGCTTCGGGCAGTGCATCGTCCCCAGCCGATTGACTTTGAGACTAGCAGTAGGTGTAGCTGAAGTCTAGCTCGTATCTAGATTTCACATACTACCTAGTAAGGAAGACTCAGCTCGAGTTCCCCTATGGTGTCCGCCGTGCCTACGAGTACCATGACCACGTGTTCTACAAGTGCTAATTGTTTCAAAGTTTTATCTACATTACGAAATTTTTCTGCATCCGTTTCAGTTTTTATTAGCAAATGTTTTATGTTTCAAATATTTCTCAGAAGTTTCAGAAAATTTTCAGAAGTTTTAGTCTCTAGCTAACTTAGTATAGTTTTAGACAATTCTAACTACATTATTTCTAAGTCTAGAAGTACTTATAGGATTGGCATTGGAGACTCGGTGTGCCATATACTTACTCAAAATGAAAGAAATTTTGTTTTAAATCTAATTTTTTTACAAATACAATTTTGAACCCAAAATTCACAGCCCGAGTTTTGCAACCTAGCTCTGATACCATTAAATGTAACATCCCAAACTCGGCCTAGAAGAAGGGTTTTAAAACAAAACTTCACATTAAAACTTCTCGTATTAATTGTTTTAAAAGAGTTTACATTTTGGGAAAAAACTTATTATTCTCTTTAATGAAATAGTCATTTATTGCCATTTAAAGTAAAACGTAAATTTGTAGTGGAAATTTGTAAGTCATTATAGTTGAAAACTAAGCTTGTGTTTTCAAAAACATTTGTTTGCGTAAAATCGTTGTTTCCTGAACGTCGTAGTTTAAAAACCAAAACTCATCCAAAACCAAAATTATAAACAACAGTCCAGAGAGTCCCCAAATTTCAAAAATCTCAAAGAAAATCTCAAAAATTGAATAATTGAATAATCAAAAATAGTTTCCGGACTAGTGGTCACCATTGAGATTCCATCGCACTGACCCGCCTATGTCTGAGGATTACCTATTTGGAACGAATTGAGGAACCCCCAAAAAGCACAATGACAACAACACGAATGGTGTTCAGAATTGAAGAAGGACGCGACAACAAATTTTTGCAGGGAAAGAAAAGGGGGAAAATATTAGAAAAAAATTTGGAAAAGAAGAAAAGAAACGTCCAAAAGTGGAGAGGGATTTTGGGGAAAAAGAAAATAAAAACTAAAATAAAAATTTGAAAAAAAAAAGAAATAACCACTAAATTCCCTAACTCCCCACTAACCCACTAACCAATATTATCCCACGAAAATCGACATCAGATTCTCATCCAACCATCACAGAGTTTTAACTCCACCAAACCTTTATCAGACAATCGAAGCAAAAATTATCATTTCTGTTCACACAGGGACTCAAAAACGGGATCTCAAGGAAAGCTAACAACTTACCACTTGAACCAGTAGGTTCATTCTGATACGATTTGACTAGCAATAGACTATAAGCCAAAACGCCAAGGATAAGGCTAGGATAAAAAATAATAGAATTGTCAAACGTGAGACTTGAACCCAAGACCTCAAACACACAATCAAAACACTTAGCCACTGAAGTAGATACTCATTTATGAAAAATTTCACAAAAAAAAACCAATGTTAAATTAATTAGGGCGTTACAATGTTCTCTCATTTGTGAGATGTCACTTAAGGTTTAGGGTAGAAAACCTTATGGGGAAATGATAGGAATTTGTAATGTTAAACATTGTCCTTAAAGTTTCAAATCTAGTGGATTTGGGAAATCCTTAGTTAAGGAAAGCTAAGGTAGTGGACGTAGGCAATTATGGTCGAACCATTATAAATACTTGAGTCATTTTATTTTTTCCATTTCCCAAAAATGTTTTAATATACCAATTCACCCTCCCCTTGGTGTATTTTGATCTCAATAATTGGAATCAGAGGTAGAACTCTAGAGATGATTTTACCACCAAGAGAGAAAATCCTCAAGAAATCCAAGATGGAAGCCACAAGTCCAGAAATTTGCTTCATGGAATTGGAGCAAAATTCCACCATATTGGGAGAAGGGCATTCCACCATGAGTCCTCCTTTATTAAATGGCACCAACTACTCATATTGAAGAACAAGAATGAAGTTTCATCCAAGCTAACAACTATAAAGATTGGAGGATAATTACAAATGGTCCATCCTTTCCAGTAAAGAGGGTCAAAAATGTTATTGTCACAAAGAAAGAGAGTGAATGGGATGATAATGATATCAAGAAGGTGCAATTAAATGCAAAAGCTATGCATACTTTATTTTGTGATCTTGGTCCAAATGAGTATAATAGAGTCTCCTTATGTGACAATGCAAACAAAATATGGGACAAGCTTGAAGTCACCCATGAAGGGACAAGTAGAGTTAAGGAGTCCAGATAAGCCTTTTGTCCCTTAATTATGAGTTGTTTAAGGCAAATCAGAAGAAGGAATCAATGAGATGTCCGATCACTTCATCGACATCATCAATGGTCTCAAAGCCCTTGGGAAGATCTATCTCAACAAGGAGATGGTGAAGAAGATGTTGAATAGTCTCCTAAAGTCTTGAGAACCTAAAGTGATGATAATAGAAAAATCAAAGTATCTCAACTTACTCTCACTTGATGAGCTCATTTGTTCCTTGTTGACATATGAAATGAATATCAACCACAATGCATAAGAAATTAAAAAAGCTCCAAAGAAAGTGGGAGTTGCCTTCAAATCAACAACTTGTGAAAATGATGAAGACTCTAGTGATGATGATGATGATGATGAGGAGGAGGAGATGGATATGTTTATAAAGAAATTCAAAAATATAATGAAGTTCAACAAAACCAAAAGATTCCCAAGAAGAAACATCATCAAGGGTGAACCAAGCAAGAATAAAAAGGACTCAATAATTTGCTATCAGTGTAAAAAGAAGAAAGCCATGATGGCAACTTGGAGCGGTAATGATTCATCCGAGAGTGATGAGAGCAATGAAGTTGCCAACCTATGTCTTATGGCTATTGAAGAACTAAAGTTAATCCTAAATTATAGTGAATTAAATGAATATACATTTGAAGAATTACAAGATGCCTATGATAAATTAGCTATAGATTTTGAGACTATGAACTCCAAATATTAGAAAATGATTTCAAAATTAAAGAAGGAGAATAAGTCTCTAATCATAACTAAAGAGGAGATAGAAAAGAAATTTAATAATATGCAAGCTCAAATTGATGATTTGACTTTAAAGAATAAGAACTTGCAAAATTTCTTTTCTATGTTTCATATGGAAAAACAAAAACTAAATGATATGTTTGAATCTCAAAGAGCCTTCTTTAACAAGAGTGGCTTCAGTTTTGTAAATTTACAAAGAGAAAACAAATTTAAAAATTTCAATAAGAAACCAAGCTATATTTATGATGTTTCACTTTCATGCATACATTGTCAAAAAAAAGAGGCATGATAGAAAAGTATGTTACGTAAGGAAGCTCATATCTAGGAGTCAACTCACTAAGAGTGTATGGATTCCAAAAGAATTAAACACATCTCAAAATGAGGATGCTTGAAAAAAATGGAATCCTGAAGGGACAAAAAAGGTTAAGACTAATGCTAATGGACCCAAGAAAGTTTGGGTACCAAAATCCAAAGTTTAACTTTGTGTTTGTAAGAGGAAAAGCATTGCTTCAAGGCAAGCAACTCTAAGAAGAACTCATGGTACCTTGATAGTGGATACTCTAGACACATGACTGGTGAAAAAAGCCATTTCATGGAACTAATGCCAAAGAATGGAGGAGAAGTTACATTTGGTGATAACTCCAAAGGGCTTATTGAAGGTATTGGTTCTATAGGTATAAATTCTTCCACTCTCATTAAAAATGTGCTTTATGTCACTGGTCTTAAGCATAACCTCCTTAGCATTAGTCAAATTTGTGACAAGGGATTCAAAGTAATATTTGAGTCTAATGGGTGCAAAGTTGTAGATTTTGTAAATTATAGGATTCTTTTTGTAGGACATAAGGTAGGTAATATTTTTATAGTGCATCTTAATGACATATCTTCCTCTAATATTTGCTTTATGACTAATAATGAAAATGTATGTTGGCTATGGCATAGAAGATTAGGACATGAAAGCATGAGTATTATTTCAAAACTTATTAAAAATAAACTTGTTGTTGGCATGCCTAACTTTCTTATTGACTTTGATAAAGAATGTGGTGGATGTGCTAAAGGTAAACATAGGAGAGCATATTTTAAATCTAAAATATAGTTTCTACATATAGAGTAGTCCAACTTATTCATATTGACCTTTTTGGACCCACTAGAACTATGAGTTTATGTAACACCCCTTACCTTTATTCAACGCCAGAATAGGGTACGAAGCATAACTAAAACACATACACTTGTAACGTATTATACCGAGTTAAAAAAATTTTCATCTAAATTAAAATTTTCAAATTATTATATTTGAGTTTACGAGGTTCAATACAAAATCATTCAACCAAATCTTATAGCTTTTACCATTTGTTGATCTCATTTCATTCACAATTCTCATGTTCACAATTCAAGTCAATTTCTCAATCCGGTGTACATTTCAGTACCATAATAATTCCTTTATTTCAAATCATTTCATTAGCAATTTCCATATAATTCACGTACAATTCAATATTAGTAAGTTCAATACTAA
>JABFAF010273483.1:0-38835 GCA_013677275.1 Gossypium schwendimanii | reverse complement strand
AAACATTGAATGTGAAATGAAAATGAGACACATGAATTGTGTATCATATTGTGAAAAGCTATTTGTATAACAAGTATGAGATTTGAAATAGCAAGTGATGAGAATTGAATATGTTATGAATGATGTGTTTATGAAGTGATGAATTGAATGACTAATGTTATTGTGTGATTAAATATATATTGTAATATCCTGCCTTTAATTATTCAGATTATAGAAATACCACTGAGTTTATTCCCAGTGTATGGTTTTGTTTTCTGTGCGCAGGTTAGGTACTTAAGTTTGATCATCGATTCAGCATCCATCAACGGTCCCGAACTCAAATATGGTGATGTTATTCCTTTTTGTGTCGGCATGTACCTAGGGCGTTTAAATGTTAACTATTTTGTGGATTGATTGTGAATAAGATTACAAGTTAATATTGGTTGGTTATATATATGAGTATCTGTTTTATGTTAAATTTATGGTATGGCATGTTTTAAATTAGTGCATAAATGAACATGAAATAGGTAAATTTGGATTGAAATAGATATGTTAATAAATTGGATTGGAATGATGTCTATTAATAAGTTTTAATAATATGATTGTAATACTTATGAAGGTACATAGCTTAGGTATTTAGAATTATTGTTTTGATATGTTTAAATTGTATTTGATTGTGTTCTGAATTGTTTGAACGAATGATTTTTGAGTTACTTAGTGTTCAAGATTGTAGAGAATGGTAACCTTGATGTTTACAGTTCATTTTGAGTCCACACGGCTAACACATGGGCGTGTGGTTTGGCCGTGTGTCCCCTGTAACTTAAAATTTAAATACAGAATGCTTAGGTATTTTCACACGGGTAGAGACATGGGTGTGTGTCTCAGCCGTGTATGACACACAGCCTAGCACCCGGGGGTGTGAGTTGGCCGTGTAACCCCTGCACCTTATTATTTCAAGTCAGTATGCTCACATGGCTTAGCACGCGGGCGTGTGGCTTGGCCGTGTGACTCAAGTCAGTATGCGCTTAAATTTGGACACGAACTGGGACTCGGCCTTGTGCCCCTATTCCGAATACTCAGATGGCTTGAAACACGGGCATGTCTCTTGACTGTGTGAGCCACACGGGCGTTTGTCCTTTGCTCCTTGAAAAATTTTGATATTTTTGGAAAATTTTCTAGGTACCCGGTTTAGTCCCAAGTTTATTTCTATCACATATTTTGGTTCTTGATGGCTCATAAAAGGGACAATATTATTAATTTATGATATGTATGCTAAATGATATGTAATTGTCGTATTTAATTTGAAAAGTTTGGTAATGCTCTGTAACCATGTTTCAGTGATGGATAAGGGTTAGGGGTGTTACAAATACTCTATAATGTGATCCAACCGATTCAGGTTCCAAAATAAACTTTAATATTTACATATTAAATAATTTTCTCTTCCCAATTTTACCCGAGTAAATTTTTTGATAATTTTACCCCTAATAAAATTTTGAGAAAATTCGTTCAATATGTCATAACTCAACATGTTCACTATGATCGAATGATTTTTTTTCATTTTCAGGCTTCAAAACAGTCCAAAAACATAAACTCATTCTTCTATCATTTTATAAGTATGCCATTTTCATTTTCATTTTCATTTCCATTTTTTGGAAACCTACATTCATTTGATTCAATTTCTCTATTTCGAAGAAAACCATAATTTTTCCTAAATGTTTCCCATTTCTCTTTTTCTATTCATTCCGTTCATTTCTATTCAAACACACAATTCATTTCCTATTTCAACGAGCTAGTAGAGGGACCGATTAAACATATATAGTTAAGACTTAAATGATTTATAATTAAGTTCCAGATTTACACCTATTAAATATAAACTCTTTTAGTCATGAAGTCATTCCACTATAGTATCATGATTGAGCTCTCCTCAATGACATACCATTACAAAAGCAACTACTCAGTACTCGTCCAATGACTTTGTCATAAGTTTATCACCCTCATAGGATATCTTTGATCTCTTTGGGATAATATCCGTTTTACCAATATGATCCTATTTTATCTCATGACAATTATTGCATCTTCCTTCATGAAAAGTCAATCACTATCTGTAACACCCCAAAATAGGGATTAAAATTTTAGAGGGCATTTTAAGAATTTTAGCCTATATGTGCTCGAAAATTATTTAGGTTGGTATTTGATAATGTTTTCGACAATGGCTATTAGGGAATTGAGTCAATTTTTGAGAAAGAGTTTTAAACACCTTCAATTTTGAAAATAGAATTGATTTTTAAAGAGCCAAAATAAAGAGTTCTTATGAAGCAATTTAGCCAAATTTTCAAATTCAACCTAAAAAGCCTTTCTAACAAACTTGTTTTCACAATAGCTTGTTCTTCACCATTGCTTGTGCCATTTCTTGCTCTCCCAAGCCAGTCCTTCAATTTTTGGTTGATAAAAACCTCATCCTTTTGATTCCCATTATTTCCCAAGCAATTAATCTTCATAATAGATCTAGAAAACTTATAAAAATCCCATTAATTTTGTCATCTTCCTCGAGCGTAGGTTTCTTAGATTTGTGTTGAAAATTTCGTTTTTCTTCCTTCAAAGGTAACCATTCAACTTTCTATTAGTTTTAACTGATATCTAGACTTTCGAAACAAATTTATAATTGTTAAATTGCATGTTTTAATGAAAACCCAAAAATTGAGTCATTAATGGTAGAATTCGAGATTGTGGATGAAAACATGGTTTAAAACTATTTTTTAGCTTGTTTTAACTTGATTAGAAGGTTTGTAAAATTATGTCGAAGATTCGTTAATGATTTCTCGTGTTTTAATAAATTTTCGTTAGAATGACCAAAACTTGTCAAAAAATTTTGATACCTTGAAACATGTAGTTTTGTGTAGTTTAAAGGTTGGGGATTAGTCGTAGATGAATATGTAGATGAATGGAATTCGTTTCTTGCAAAAAGATTAAGCATTGACTGAGATAGTCGAATTTAAAGTTTTCCATGTTGAAGGTTTCCTTCAAAAGAGAACATAGTTTAGGCTTATGTTTGTGACTGTTTAAGGGGAATTATTACCTGATTGTGGATTGTATATTTTTGTGGTTTGTCTTGTTGAAGTGTCAGAGTCAATAGGACCTTCAACGAGTAGAGATAAAGGCAAAGAAAAGCTTGCCTAAGCTTTCATTTTTCAATAGTAGTTCATTTTCGGTGAGTGTTTTGGAAGACCTGCATGTAAGCAATTCATTTTTTTTTGGGAATTTAGAGGTAGTCTAAACCCTTTCTCTAAATTACAAGTGTAAGTGTTCTCTTACCTATGCTAAATATGTGATAAATGTGCTGGTGAATTGTGATAAAGAGAACTAAGGTGTGACGTAATATGAATATGTTGTGATGACTGTTGTGACAGTAAATATTAGGGTATGTTATTCATGCTATGTGATAGTGTGTATATTGTGCTTATGATGTGATTATGCAATGAATATGTGTTGATAATTGGTAAATAATATATGATGATTGTGTGGGTATTTTGGCCTTGTGATCTTTTGAGATTGATGGATTTAGTTGGCATGCCATAGGATTGTGAGTACACACTTATATGTGTTGTGATATTTGGGGGTGTTGAGGTCGGGATAGTTTTTAGAGAGATAATGAAATGTGAGCTACGCTTCTTTCACCAGGATATGAGTGTTTGGTGTATTGGAGAGTGTAGCTATAAGGTTTACTTATGGGATATGTTCGACTCTACGAGTTTTTGTGGTGTGTTGGAGATCCATGTATCAGATGAGTGGTGATAGAGTCCACTTTAATTTTTTCGTAGTCTCAAGAGCCAAACTATCCTTAAATATGTTTTTCATGTATTATATTATATGCGCTTGAATAATCTTGTAAGGATTGCGTGATAATTGGTCAAACGTGTGAAATATGATATTGATGTAACAATGTTAAAAATATATTATGACTGGTTTTTTTGTTGCATAATGACTTGATTTCGTAGTGGTTGTTTTGAGCATTCACTAACCTTTTTAAGCTCACCCATTCCATTTTACCTTTGTAGAGTAGTCGCATTCCCGATGTGAGCGGTGTAGCTTTTGAGTGATTGATCCAAGCTATTCTTTTAGTTGCTATAGTAGGTGTTATTGGTTTATTTTTAGTATGGGACTTTAAGGTAATGTGTGAGACTTTATATCGGTTTGTTTAGTTATTTTTAGATTTATTTGCATGCTATTTATGTTTGGAGGTTTATGGACTTGAATGTGATGTTTGGATTGCTATTTTGGATACTTTGATGTTTATTTATCTTTGTGAATGCAACATGTTATTTAGGGCTGAGTTTTAATGGTTTTATTTTGTTGTATGTTCAAATTTGGTAGTTTGGAGAAGAGGTATCGATATGTGAGTATTAAAAACAATACCTTTGTAACTTCAAAAGTGCAGGGAGTCAGAATATAGAATTGGTAACGATACCTTAGCCCGAGTATCAATACTCCTGGCATGTTTATCGATACCTTGCAAAAGGTACCGATAATTTTCTATGTTTTTGGAAATTGGGCAAGAAATAGAATGGAAGTTTGGTATTGATTTTCCATGTGATATTGATACCACTTAAAAGAAATTACGATATCCTTGAGGCAATATCGATACATACGTGACAGTTTTGGGAAAATTGGCTAAGTGGTCGCAATGCTCGATGTATGTACATTTTATTCTTGTTTGTCGTTTGTTAGCATGGTGAAACATTAATTTGAGCTTGCATGACTTAATATTCGCATGAAGGCTATAGTGCTTAAAGAAAATAAAAGAGGCATGTATACTAAATGTGACAGTTGTGGTGAAATCGATGTGAGATAGTGGTGTAGTGTCCTAGAATTCGGGCTTGATGGCCAGGTTGGGTATAGGGTGTTACGCTATCAATTAGTAATCAAGTCATCCATTACAAAGACGGACGACCCGTTGCCACGTTTACTTTTCATCAACCACGTAATTCTAATGAGAGGATATCATTTACCCATGTTTTGTGCTAATTCCACTGTTATGAACGATGCTACATACTACAGAAGTCGTACACCCAAAGCACCAACTTTCAGTTCATTATCTATTTGAACTTAGGCTTTTACTTACATCAGAGTGCATGAGTCACACATACATAGTTTGCAATCAACTTAGGATTTAGGTATGCCACACTATCAACGTCACAAGTGAATAAATCCATAAACGGGTTCAAGATCTATTCTGCTTGGGTCTTGACCGATGTATTTTCAGTCCAGTCAGTCACATTTATGTCTCTATCTTCTGGGAGTCATCCGCTCCGATGCCCAAGATAAGACATCTCCCCAATTGGACTTGATAGACAAAATATTAGTCTTTCAATAAGTTTTCTCTTTTCTGATTAGACTAAGGACATGTTTAGGTTTGTCTACTAATACAAGCTGTCTTTCTGTACTATGATCTGACCACATAATACCATTTAGTATCAGTTTAAAAAATAGACAACCAATGAGCAACATTTGCTTTTATTTTACTTTTCGTGCAAAAACCATTTGAGGAAAATAATACAAAGAATATTAATTTAATTCATAAATAATTTTATTAATCAATCTATTTGAAAAAATTACATGTGTACTTAGCAGAACATACTACACTTAGAGCACCAGATCCAATATTTTCCTAACTCCTATCGGGTTTTCGCTTGTACTTGTAGGTTTTCTTATCTACCCTTACGACATTTCAACAATTGGCGGTTACCTTATAATCTGCTCGTCTTACTTATGCTTGGTGTACTTGTGACAGGCCTTACTTTTTAATGTTCTCGTGTACTTTCTATTGCCTATCATAACAGAGCTATGATCTTAAGCTCTTTTACATCTCATATCTTTGTCCTAACAGACTTGCCCGTGTTTACTGTCCTAACAGACTCATCCTATTCTGTGTTTACTATTCTAGCAGACTTTATCTCTGCTCCGTGTTTATTATCCAGACGAATTATTTTTATTTCATGTTTACTGTCTTAGGGGACTATCTCTATTTTGTGTTTACTGCTCTGGCGGACTATCTCTATTCTGTGTTTACTGTCCTAGCAGACTATCTCTATTCCATGTTTACTGTCTTGTCAGACTTACTTTATGTGGATTCCATGGAATTTTTCATCCATAGTCTTACTCATCTTACTTGGCTGCCGTAGCATCTTTCATATATGGTCTTGCATCGTATACCTTATACCATTTACCTTACTGCTACGGTGTCTTTCATCTATGGTCTTATGCTCTTATTAGTACTGTGTACCATGTTGCCATAGAATCTTTCATCCATAGTCTTATGCTACGTACCATATACCAGACTGCCATAGCCTTTTTCATCTATGGTTTTATGCCATATATTGTCATTACGGTGTTGCCCCAGAGGACTAGTCGATACTGTCGTTACGGTAAATACCATTCCATAATTTCATTTCTTGAATCCTCCTCTCAATACCTCTTTAACACCACCTAACCTTGATGCTCGAACACTGCAGTGTTAACTTTGCAAGGTCTGGAGCTTCGCCTGAGATGGTAACTAAAAGGTTCTCCCCCCATTCGCATCCTATCTTCATCTAATCCTTAAGGTTTACAACATTCATGCAATGCATGTACATACCATCATGCTTCATGCTTATGCAACTATGGCATGCTTGAACAGCGTAAATCATAATAACAGGTTCGAAGTTTGGAACTCACCTAAATCCTTATCGTTGCCATGACTTATTCCTTTTTCTTTAGCACTGGAGCTTCCATCTTCTAGGCAGTAGTCGCTTGTTGGTTCCCCAACTTTTCTAGCTCTATCTTCATGAAGTTTTCTCCATGTAGAAGCTTCCATGGTTGCTCATTCTTTGAGCTACCAAAGAAGATGAATATTGAGAGAAATGAAACTAAGTCTGGGAGGAAAATCATCCTTGGGAGCCATGTCCCAGCTATTTATAGCCCCCTGCTCTTCTTCCTACCTTATGAGAATCGTGCATTCTATATCATTATGTTTCCCACTACAGAACCTCCAGGTTCCATCCTAGCCGAACCAAGTTTCGTTCCTAACTATTTCCAATTTAGTTTCCAAGTTTCCCATTTCTTCTAATATAGGCTGCCATCTTGTGGTCTCTCCCAATTTAGCCCCTTCATTATTCTAAATTTCGGGTTTATTGGAAATCAGGTGTTACACTTCTAGGTTATTATGCTCTCGTTCTCCATAGAGGGTAGACTCGACCTTATCTATTTGTCGAGTTGGATTATCTTGCCTATGAACCTCATATACTGCCTTTAGTTAAACAATGAGCATTCCTTTGGTTGAGGATACATTGTTTTTTTTTGTTGCTCTTTGAAGCAATGTTCTTGCTGAGAAAATTGTTATTCTAGGCATTGCAATTTCTCTAGGGTCTTTGAATTGTGAGATTGAGGGCTTAATACCTTTTGATGGGACATTTGGTCCAATAAGATGGAAATCACAATTGATAGAGGAGGTATGGCTGTCATACAAGTTATAGCTTATTGTAGGCAATGAACTGTACAGTCAAATGGCCAAAAAGGAGTCACACCAGACTGTGACTAAGATGTTACAATTGCTGATAAAGTTACTGTGACTAGATGAATAAATCCTGTTATGGCTATTTTTAAAGCCTACACCATTTATTCTTGGGTAGGAATGAGGATGCCTACATACTATGAATAAACTCCTATTGGGGTGGAGGTAGAATAAAGGGTTTGTGCAGGAATTAGGCTAGTGGAAATGCCCGACACTAGTGGGATGAGAGTTCTTTTTAGAGCAGAAGAGTTAGGTTGGTTGATAAGGTCATTGGTTTGGTTGGTTCAATCAGTGGGGGTACCACCCGAAGATTAAGAAACATGTCGTCTACATTCATCGCACCAATTGTTGACGTTATAATTAACAAGGGAAGGATGCAGAAGAAATGAGAATGGTTGCTGAGAAGGTCAGTTCACCTAGTTGGGGTGGAGAGCCGTAGGTTGTAGAGAATGAAAGTGGAAACAGTTTGAATGTTAAGGGTTGGGAAAATCTTGAGAGAGTATAGGCTTAGTATTATTGCAGAGTCGATCCTCTCTTCATCATTCTCGGGGATATTTATAGGTGAAGGTCTTGTGTAATATGGCATTAACGTGTTGGACTTTCCATATAACACCTTACACCTAACCCGATTGTCAGATCTGGGTATGGAGCGTCACAATTTAAAACCAACTAGACTAAACAGAAATTTTGAAAATTTAACACTTTAGGTTCGATGGATACTCCACGCATTGGGGCATTAACCTAAAATATTGAATGGCATATAAATTTTTAAAAGCACCTTATGCAGTATACACCATGTATAATTAAACATAGTTTAATCGAACATTTAACGAAAGCCATATAAAAACTTATTGGTTTATATATAACGTAAAAGTAAATAAATACTCATACAATAGTTTAAAATTTCATTATTAGCTAACTATGATCATTTAAAACAGTTTGGTGTATAGCCGAGAAATATTGCTAATAAGAATCCAAAGATACAAAATAAAAATTTTAGATACAAGCTTTCAAGTTTAAAATTGGCGAAACCTAATAGTCATCCTATCCCCAGTGATTACATATTACAAGTAATAATAAAAGATGGCTCACAAAAGAGGCCAAAGTTTTATTTGAATCCCTTCTACAATTCTTCTAACCTAACACCTGAAAATTAGAAAAGAAATTAACTAAGTAAGTTTATAAGAACTTAGTGAGTTCCACAGAAGCATAATATTACAAAAAGATTTAACTGACACCACAAAACCAAGGCATAGACTATCCAAAAGATATGCCACATCAGCCGAATACAATTTCCTTATTCAAATTATTTGCTGGCGGATACTCCCGGCAAGTGGACACAACCCATTGGTGGACACTATTATAGACCAACATTTGACGAACAGACGTTGTGACTATTCTAATGGTATGCCACATTATAGACCAACTTTAATAATCATTTCATGCACTTTTTGCACATCATGCAATTGTCCACACATCATGTAACACATTTATGCACCTTATACTAATACACTCCCTTCCATGTCCTAGCTTCTGATCTTTATTTCAAAGAATTAATATTCCTTTTTTATCATTCCACTCCGTAGAGCCAATAGACCAATTATATCCATTGACCACCTTCGGATGTACTAACGTCCAGAGTGTGAATAATGCTACAAAATATATGGAATTTGAGGAGTTGTCCGCAAGTAATATAGTTTGTTTACAGTGAAACACTTCATAAGTATTTCGAGGATCGTACCCAAGGGAGGCTAATACTAAATAAATTGTAACCTAAACGCCAATAGATCTAATTAGTATTTTAAATAAACTATATTACGAATAAACATAAATAAATGGTTTTTTGGTTTTATAATTAAAGAATTAAAAATAACAAAAGTAAAAAGGGGTTGTCGAAAAATTGGATTATAAACTTGATCAAATTTAGACACTGGTGATTAGCTCACTTTGATAATCCTTATCAACTATCATTTTTGGGTTCCTCGTCAATCAAATAGTTGCTATCCCAGTAGGATTTTCCAACCTTCCACTAAAACAATAAGTCGGAAAGGACTACTTATTTTCCGACCTCACAGTTCAAACTAGCTTGGGGTGAAGGTGTTCACGGATAGGCCATACCAATTTTGGATTCATTTCCACCTTGATGACTTCCTAGGGTTGTCAAGCCTAGGGTTTTAGGTTTTGCCTCTCCCAAACAATTGATCCGTTGAGTAAACCTATAAAATGATTAACATATCATACCTCCATTCGCTAATCCCCCATAAAAGGATTAGTTCCTTATAGAATCAATAAACATCATAAACTTGGTATTGAATATATGCATAAAGAATAAAACAAGAGTAGAGTTTAGAGAATCCTATTTGTATTTGATATATGAAGTGCTGAACTCCTCAAACATTTGATTGCATCTACAATTCAAGTTCTCCGAAGAACACTAATGAAAAGAACTGAAAAGAAGTATAAACCTTAAGAGAAACAAAAATAAATTGAAAACTAAATTCTACAAAAAAAAACTAATAACATCAAAAGTTGTCCATCAACAAGTGTTAAATGAGCCTATTTATAGATTTAGGGCTGTTGTCATCCTTAACCCTAGGTTAGCTGACGTTCTCTTGTTAAATATTTGATTGTGTAGACCAGAACGCCCCTGGCTTGTAAGTGTTTCTCGTAAAAGACCAATGTTGAGACATCGTAGTGCTTGTGTCGTGACATCAAGGGCAGTATGCTCATATTTAGGGTAACTTCAAGGGTGTGTTGCAACACTAAAGGAAGTCTTTGAATTCTTCTATTCTACTTCCTATGTTGCGACATCAAACTTTCCGTGTTGTAACACAATGACTAGTATCGAGTTAGTACACCTTCTAATGGTCTCCTAAACACTCAAAAAGTATATTGGCTCACCTTGAGGCCTTATTCGGCCCCTAAGGTCAATAAAAGACTCAAATTACACTTTTTATTGAATGTAAATGAAATTATAAAAACTCGACTAAAACATAACAAAAGTGCTTGTATTCAAGCTCCTTAAATGCGAAAACTAGTTTAATCTGCTTCACCGAATTATGACATATCAAACTCCCTAACACTTAAGTCATTACTTGTCCTCGAGTAATGTAAACATATAATTAAGATAAACGAAAAAGAAGGTATGAAAAGAAAGGAAAAAAATATTTTAGTTGTAAATAAAAGTAAACCAAATGACAAAACGAAAATAAAAAAAAATGAAACTGGTTTCTTTCTTTAAACAAGCTAGAATTAGTAAATATGGATGTAAATAAGAACCTCACACCTAGACTCCCCCACACTTAAATTTTTACTTGTCCTGAAGCAAAATAAGTTTAGACACATAGCAAGCAATAAGAAGATGTCCCTTGGATTTTATTACTACTAAGAACAAAATTGTCAAATATTAAAGGTATAACAAGTCTTATTGCACAAGTAACTTAATCTTGATAGTTCGATGTCTTGATATTTTTTAAAGCAAATCAGGATTAGTTTACAAAGTTACAATAATAAAAAATTAGAAGTAATTCCCATGACCAAATATTTAACAATATTACCATTAACATAAATCAAACAGATATGTAGTAGACACAATCATGTGAATAAAAAAATTCATTGAGCGTAATTATTATAAATTTTGAAATATTTTGGACAGAGAACGCTTAAGTGACATTGGTCTTCTAGGCTTATAACGTTCTGAGGCTTAGGACGGTATGAGTTCAATGAAAGATATGGCTCAAAATGGTTCAAACACTAGAAATAGTTAGATACATGACATTGTTTCCTCTCTTCCCCCTTAATGTCTTATCCAAGCTCACCGCCTTTTGTCTCCCTTTCTCGCTTACCTTATCTCTCCATGTAGGAAGATATAATATAATGCCAGAAACCATGGTTGTCTTAATGAGTTTTGATGCACTGATAATTGAGTTTTCGCTAACTTTTGTGACATTTTGTTTTGTCACTTGACTTTTTACTCTTTTCCCAGTCACAGTGTTTTTGTTTCTATTCTATACTTTTTCCACTCGTTTTTACTTTTGACTTTTTTCGCACATTTTTGCTCAATCTATAAGTACTGTATCACATTGTTTCTTCATTTTTCGCTTTTTTTTTTGAAACCATTGTAATGTATCTACATAAACCCTCAATATCTATGGCCTGACGTCTATTTTGTAATGTATTAAAGGACCAAGGATAGGGAAGAGTTCAAGTTTTATGTGTGGCCTTTGGGTTTCAATTTTGTTGGTTCATCAAAAAGGAGTTATCATGCTCAAATAAGGAGACTAAGGATTCATAGCATTAAAGTATAGTCATTTGAGAACTGGCAATTCAATCAATGCCTTAAGTCATCCCTAAGCATCCACCATATACAATTTCTTTCATGCTTCGAATTAAGCCGAATGAATAATAATCAATTCAAGCAGTCATGTCTCTACGGCTATCTATAAGACTTATATCTCATATGGCATCATCAAACATTCTTACTTAGGTACTTCTAATTATTATGCAATTTAACTAGGCAAAATATTCAATTTCCTTAAAAATAATCAATTTATTTTATATCAATAAAAAATACCATGCTTGACTAGAACTATTACATGCTTTATTATCTTCAACCGCTATTCACAGTATTAATATAATCCAAGCACCATGCAACAAAAACAATAATAATCTTCTTTTGTAAATAAATAAATAATTAAATCAAAGTAAATACACAAACGAAAGCACACAAAAAATTAATCCTATGTACTTCTCCCCGCACTTTAGAACATACATTGCCCTTAGTGTAAAATAATTAAAGTGCAAATAAGAAAACTTCCCTGAACAGGTCAAATCCTTGTTGTTATGATAATCTCGGGGTCTGTGTGCTTCAAGTGGACAGAGAGTACCTAAAAAAATTCTACGAATAGAAATATAAAAAAAATAAAAATTAAAAAAAGAAGAAAAAGATGATGTGTCGATAATGGATGATAGAACATCTACAAATATTCGGATGAACTTGGGCCTTCAATGTTGCAAGGTATGTTCTGTCTAGGATATCGCAACATTAGGGTGCAATGTCACAATATCGAGCCCAGTTTCTGATTTCTTTGATTTTTTTAGTCTGTCACTCCATGATATCTACACCTGCTATGAAAAAACTAAACACAACTAAAATTAATAATAATAGAATAAACAAATAAAAAAATAAAAAATAAAAAACTAACAAAATTTAAAGCAGGAAATAGAAGTTCTTAAAAAACTGAGACGATCCGTGTCACCAATATAGAAGAACTTCCAGCTGGTTCTCGACACATCGACATTTGTTCCTCTGTTGATGTATATGAACCCGCCCTTTTGGTTGATTCTAAAGATGTTTCCTTATCTTTAACCGACACGACATCCACATTACAAGTAGTTTGGTACAAAATCTGAACCAACCCCAAATTATTTTCTAAGGTATTATTGCTTTAAGCTTCCTTCTCTCCATGTCGCGTGAAGTTTCAGTCCCTCCTGTTTTATTACTTTTTTGAATGAGAATAGATCAAACTCATTGACTGGCAGCTTCTCTGCTACGATCAGAAAGTGTATTGGCTCTTTTACACTTTCATTCAATATTGGTATAAGCTCCATGTTAGTGGTTAGTTCATATTCCACTTCTACCTTTATGGTTAGTTCTGTTGCTATGTCAATTGGGTCAGTGATCATTTTAACTATGTTCAACTCATCCCTATGATCTTTAATTACAAGCTCCGGTTGAATCTCACCATAATTCGTATCATGGTCATCGATAGTACAAGGGTACTCTTGATCCAAGTTGTGAGCGTCAGACATGTCCTCTTTCTTGGAAGGCAATGTTTTGGATATTTCTTGCATCATTTTAATCATTTTTTCCATCATATATAACATGTGTGACAATACTTCAGAGTTATCCGTCTTGGTGGTTTCACATGAAGGCATCTCATACGATTCATAGGAAGCTTATTTGGATGTTTGGGCATATCATGATCTTCTTCAAGTGCCTCATATGAATTATCAGTGAACTCATATGGAGGGTCGACTATAAAATTACCTTGTTCATTACTCCACTGCTAGGTTGAGACTTCGTTTCCACATTGGTTCATCTCGATCATGAACAATTTTTTATTTTTCATGATCTCCCGTTCTTTATATAGTCCCTCGTTGTATATTTTGTCATCAAAGCCAATCTTACCATTGAACCACATGTAATTAGTTTCATCCATGTTTGAATGATTTTCTTGGATTAGTCCCTATGAATTAGTGACTGACTAAACAAGTATTACTCTCCTTTGAGGCATATACTAAAATTAACAAAGAAAAAGAAAGAAGTTAGTAAACTAAGTTAATAATATTAAAAATACAAATAGTATCTATAATTAAAAAATTTCCTAACTATTCTATTAAAACATAAAAAAATAAAATCAATTTAGTAAAGTTGCCTCCCCGGCAATGACGCCAACAACTTAATCGCCTTTGGACGTAGTAACGTCCAAAGCGTGAATACTGCTACAAAATATATAGAATTTGAGGTGGTGTCTACAAGTATACGGGTCAGGTTGTAATATAGTTTGTTTACAACAAAACACTTCATAAGTATTCTGAGGATCGTACCCAAGGGAGGCTAGTACTAAATAAATTTTAACCTAAATGCTAATAGATCTAATTAGTACTTTAAATAAACTATATTACAAATAAACATAAATAAAGGTTTTTTGTAACGCCTAAAAAATTCCCTTATATATTTATTGTGGTATGTTTGTGACACAAATACCTGTCTACTTCAGTGGTTAAGTGTTCTGGGAAGTGTTTGAGAGGTCCTAAGTTCAAGCCTTAGCTTGGGAATTTTTTTTTAAATGAATAAACCCCTATCTCTAATCAGTAGGCTTATAATGGTAAAATATGTCAGAATGGGCATGTTGGTCTAGTGGTTAAGTGAGGTGTAAATATGTTGGAGGTATTGTGTTCAAATCTCTACGCGATCAAGGAGATTTACTTTTACTGCTTGTTCCATATGAGTGTTATATTTTGACCAAAATTCTGAGTATTTGAGGAGTGTGGGGATGTTGTGGCCGAATTTATTGGAGGATAATGAGGGTGTTTTAGGTTGTTAAGGGTTTTCAATAGTGGAGTGGTTGAAGAATTTTGAGGAGACGTTTAAGTGGAGTGTTTAGAGGTTGTACTGAATGGAAGTTCATTTTTACAAATATTTTGGCTTGGCATTTATCTCCTCTCAAACTTTCTTTTCTTTTGTCGACTGCTCTGTGTTCCTTAGTGCTGAATTTGTTTGTTTTTTAGGTTTTTTCTACTACATCTTTTATTTCTTTCAACATTGTTGTTGGTTTACTACTGCCTGTCCCTACTGATTTGTTTTCTTTTTTTAATTTACTCACATTGGTCTCTCTTTTCCCCAAAAAATTGTGTTGAATCCTTATTCTTTCTCTGTTCTAACTCTTTGGGTTCTCTCTGAAAGGGAAAAATTGGCGTTGGTTCTTCTCGATTCCCTTGGCTGATTTCTTGACTCCCCCTTCTTCTCCCTTTTCCATCAACTGCACTCTTAATTAGCTACTCCTGTTCAACGTGGGCTACTTTCAGTTTGTAAGTCTTTTGGTAAGAGGGGGTTATGCCTCAGTTGATTTGGGGAAATTTTATTTGTTCAATTGTGATAAGTTCCTAACCCTCCGTTGTGTCGAATTTTGATTTGACAGTATCAAATTGCATCGAACTAGGTTTACCTGCGGAATCGTAGGCTACATCTTTGGGAGTAGTGAGGGTAAGCAACATATATAAAATTTGATTGTTGTTGTTTTAGTGGTATTAGTTCTAAGTGTGTCTAATGTTGGACATGGAATTACCATTTGTTTTAGGTGTGTTTATCTAAAGAGCGTTGCGTACCAAAGATCGTATCAGGTGTGTAAACACAACAATGAAAATTAGTAATCAGTGAAAAGCCAAAAAGTGGGATTGTCGACGCCACGGGCGTGTGGCCGCTCGTGTGGTAGGCCGTGCGACTGAACATGGCGTGTGATCGATGAGGCTGGTCGTGTGCGATACACGGGCTGGACCAAATTAGGCCGTGTGGGCCCACACAGGTGAATCATATTGGCGTGTGGAATTATTAGGCCAGGCTATGTAATCCACGCAAGGCCAAGGCCAAACTATACGACCAAGGCCATTTTTGGGCTGTGTGGGCCACACGGGCCCGTGGACCCACACGGGTAAATGTCATGGGCTTGTGGGCCCATTTTCACTGTTTGTTGGCTAAGGTTGCACGGGTCGCCCAAGTCTACTGTAGACCTACTGTAGGGTCGGTAAGCTTACCTAGACCCATAATTGACTAAAATGTCTGTGTGACTGATTCGTTTATGCATGTTAATAAGCATGACGATGTTGCACTGGTTTGATACTGTATGCCATAATTTTTTGCATTATATTATGTTTTAGCACATCATATATGTATATTGCATTGCATTAGGGTGAGGGTTTATATTGTTTGGAGGAAATGCACTAAAAGGCCTCGAGCCTACTTTACTAACAGTTCAATTACAAACCGCTGTCTAGTGCCGCATTCGGTACTTTTTAGAGTGTAGGGATAGGTGGGTTCATTATATCCCCACATGGAGTGTAGGGTTGGAAGGAGTTGTAGTGTAGAGGCTGGTTGAGTATGATTTGATATTGCATATCTGTTACTGTACTGATTATTTATACTGTATTGGGCCAAGGCCCAAACGCATGACTGCTACTGTATTGTAATGGCTAAGGCACTAACTAAAACTGAAACTATTTTTGAAATGGGCTTAGGCCCAGACTATGATTGCTTTTTGTCTGCTTGTTTATAGGGGGATTACACACTGAGTTTTCGTAAACTAACCCTTCTGTTTTATCTGTACAGGTGACCCCCAGACTTAGGCGGATCGAAGCGACAGAGGACTTCGCAGTGGCCACACAACCCCCTTTTTACACTATTTCGTACTTAATTAAGTTTGTAAAGTTTTATTTGGAGTATTTTATTGTAATTAAGGCCTTTATGAATTTTTGTTTAAAATTTAAACTTATATTGTTTTATGTTTTATATCTGCTAGAGGGAGGACAAATACGGGTTTTAGAAGAAATGCATGTGTTTTAGGAAAATACCCACAAGGACACAAAATGGTTTTAAAAAGCTTCCAGAATGCATGATGTTTTTAAAACTAACGACTGAATAAGAATCACGATTTTAGAATTGATAAAAGATATTGAGGAGTTTTAAACAGAAAATGTTTTAAACGAAACTACGATTTTCTAACACAGTACCATATGACATCACCAGATTTGGCCCTAACTTTCAGGCTGGGTTTTGGGTGTTACATTTAGTGGTATCAGAGCCAGGTTACAAAACTCGGCTGTGAATGTGGTTTTTTAAGACGTGATTTTTCATAACTAATTTTCTAAATGTTATTACTAAAAGTGTGGTACACCGAGTCTCCGGCGCCGATCCAGTAAGTTTTGTGAAACTATTTTTGATAGTATATTATCCTGAAACTGCTATAGGTAGTATATACTGAGACTACTATAGATAGACTCTACTGAAAACACTTAAAATAGTGTATACTGAGACTGTAGTAAAATTGATAGACATTGATTGACACACGATGTAAGAAACAAACTTTACACTTTTGATACTGTTTTCATAAAATATCTATTAATAAACTCTGGAACTGTAAGCTGATGCATAAAACTATTAATACAGACAAAGCGCAATTAGATAATGAGCACCAGAGGTACTTGCGGACGTGGTACAAGAGGCCGTAAGGGTGCTTGAGCTGGGGATTCGTCATCTGGCAATCTGCCTAATTTGGATACTAGTGAGACACCGGCTTCACCTGTGGTTAAGGCTGGGTCTCATGATTCGAACGGTTGGGGATGAGCACTGTCCTAGACCATGTTAAGGATTTTAGAGAGGGTTACTGGGCCCAATACTAGAGCTAGAGGTCGCGGGTCAGTTACGAAACGACTCCAGTCAAACGGAGTTAAACTTTTTAGGGGTATTGCTGGAGTTGCCTCTAATGTAGTAGAATACTGGATTGAGGCCACAGAGAGGATTATGGACGACCTTGACTGCACCTGAGCAAAAGTTGGAGGGTGCTGTATCGCTGCTGCATGGTAAGGCTTATCAGTGGTGGCTCACTGTGAAGGAGGGCACTCAGCCCGATAGATTGACCTGGGAGTTCTTTAAGACCGCTTTCTAAGGGAAATATATGGGGGCCAGCTATGTGGATTCCCGTAGGAGAGAGTTCTTGAATCTGGCTCAGGGGGACAAATTAGTAGCCGAATATGAAGTCGAGTTTTTACGACTGAGCCGCTATGCGTATGGTATAGTGGTGACTGGGTACGAGCAATGTGTTCACTTCGAGGATGGCCTCCGGGGTAATCTAAAGGTTCTGATAGCTCCACAGATGGAGCAAGTTTTACTGCACTAGTTGATAAGGCGAAGATCGCTGAGGAAGTGAAGAGCACTAAGCACCAGAACTGTGATAGAGAGAGATATAGGAATAAGAGGGATTCAAAGCCCTCGAGTTTCATTCAAAGGCCTAAGAAAAAGCCATAATTGATGGGTCGATCAGAGCTGGGCCTCTAATTTTTGCTACGGGGCAGTCGCTGTGTATTGATTGTGGTAGACGCTATCAGGGCAATTGTTGGAAAAGAACTGGGGATTTTTTGAGGTCCGGTTCATTAGAGCATCGTATTAAAGAGTGTCCACGGAGGTCTAGTCAGATGCAAGCTCTAAATATTGGTACGACACCACCACCGAAAGCAGCTCAGTAGCCACCGAGAGGCCATGGTTAGGTCAATGGTGGTAATGGGTTGGGCCATGGTCAGAGAGCACTGGGCAGAGGTGTTGGTCATACTGAAGCGAGGTAGCCGGCTCTAATTTAGCTACACATCGTCGAGAGGATGGAGATGCTTCAGACGTTATCACGGGTACGTTCTTTATTTATAACGTACCTTATACTTCACTGATAGATATAGGATCCACTCACTCCTATATAGCTTGTACTGTGTCTGAGAACTTGGGTATCTTGGTTGAAAGCACTGCAAGTGAGGTGACTATTCTGAATCCACTAGGATAATCGTAAAGGTAAATAAGTTGTTTAGATACGTTCCTTTAGAGGTTCAATAGGCTATTTTTCTGGCTAAACTGATGGAACAACCTTTTGGAGAGTTTGATTTGATACTGGGAATGGAGTGGTTGGTTAAACACCGGATGAGCTTAGAGTCTGCCACAAAAAGGGTTGTATTAAGAACTAAGGAGGATAGAGAGATAGTCGTAATTGGGGAACATCGGAACTACTTGTCGAATGTGATTTCTGCATTGAGGGCGATAAAGTTAGTTCGTAAGGGATTGAGGCGTATTTGGCCTACATCAGTGTTTTAGATTTTGGGGGTTCTTCAGTTAAGGATATCAGACAGTTAAGGACTTTTCAGATGTTTTTCCTGAAGAGCTACCTGGGTTACCTCTGAATCGTGAAGTAGAGTTCAGGATTGAGCTTCTACCTGGTACAGATCTAGTGTCTATTGCTCCCTATAGAATGGCACCGAAAGAGCTTGTGGAGTTTAAGGCTCAGGTTCAAGAATTACTGGACCGTGGGTTCATTCGCCCTAGTGTGTCTTCGTGGGAAGCACTAGTTCTGTTCGTAAAAATTACATGCCAGCAGGTTAAGGCTGAATATTTGTTACCTTTGGGATTACTGCAGCCAGTCAAGATTTCCCTTTGGAAGTGGGAGTGTGTAACTATGGATTTTGTTAGTGGGTTACCCTTCACACTTACTAAGAAGGATTTTGTATAGGTCATCGTGGATCGATTGACCAAGTCCTCCCATTTCATTCCTGTTCGTACTGACTATTCTCTGCAGAAGCTGGCTAAATTGTATGTGTCTGAGATAGTGAGACTGCATGGGGTACCGATTTCAGTAATATCTGATAGGGATCCTCACTTCACATCTCAGTTCTAAAAGAAGCTACATAAAGATCTAGGTACAAGATTGGACTTCAGTACTGCGTTCTATCCTCAAACAGATGTTCAATCTAATAGGGTGATTCAGATATTGGAGGATATGTTGAGGAGGTGTGTCATTGACTTCTGGGGCAGTTGAGAGGATTACCTGCCACTAGCAGAGTTTTCTTATAACAATAGCTATTGGTCTAGCATTCAGATGGCACCCTACGAGGCATTATATGGTCGTAGGTGTTGCACACCTTCATGTTGGATTGAGTTAGGCGAGTGGCGTGTTCTAGGCCCTGAACTAGTTTTTGATACCAAGGATAAAGTTAGATTGATTCGAGATCGATTGAAAGAGGTGTCCGATAGACAGAAGTCTTACACAGATCTTAAGCATCATGAGATCGAGTTTTCTGTAGGAGACTTCATTTTTCTTAAAGTCTTGCCATGGAAGAAGGTACTAAGATTTGGTCGTAAGGGCAAGTTGAGCCCTACGTTTATTGGACCTTATCGCATACTGAAACGAGTGGGATCGGTTGCCTACCAGTTAGAGCTACCTCTAGAGTTGGACTAGATTCATTATGTTTTCCACATATCGATGTTAAGGTGCTACTGCTCTGATTCCAAGCATATTATTCCTGTTGAGGAGGTCGATGTTAGGCCAGATCTAACCTTTGAGGAGGAGTCGATTCAGATATTGGATCGCGACATAAAGATTCTGAAGGGAAAATCCATTCCATTGGTTAAGGTTCTTTGGCGTAATCATAGCTCTGAGGAGGCCACATAGGAGCCTGAGGATGCGATGCGTCAGCAGTATCCCCATCTATTCTAGTCAGGTAAAATTTTGAGGTCAAAATTTTCTTTTAGGGGGTAGAGTTGTAATGCCAAAACAAAAAATCCCTTATATAGTTATTGTGGTATATTTGTGACACAAATATCTGTCTGCTTCAATGGTTAAGTCTTTTAAGAAGTGTCTGAGAGGTCCTAAGTTCAAGCCTTAGCTTGGGAAAATTGTTGTTTTTTTTAAAAAATGAATAAACCCTTATCTCTAATCAGTAGGCTTATAAATAAATGTTGGTAAAATATGTTAGAATGGGCCTACTGGTCTAGTGGTTAAGTGGGGTGTAAATATGCTAGAGGTCTTATGTTCGAATCTTTGTGCGATCAAAAGGATTTATATTTACTGCTTATGCTGTATGAGGGTTATAGTTTGACTGAAATTCTGAGTATTTGAGGAGTGTAGGGATGTTGTGGCCGATTTTATAGGAGGATAATGAGGGTGTTTTCGGTTGTTAAGGGTTTTGTATAGTGGAGTGGTTGGAGAATTTTGAGGAGACATTTAAGGGGAGTGTTTAAAGGTTGTGCCGAATGGGAGTTCATTTTCTAAAAAATTTTGGCTTGGCATTTGTCTCCTCTCAAACTTTCTTTTCTTTTGTCGACTACTCTGTGTTCTTTAATGCCGAATTTGTTTGTTTTGTTAGGTGTTTTCTACTACATCTTTTATTTCTTTCGACATTGTTGTTGGTTTACTACTGCCTGTCCCTATTGATTCGTTTTCTTTTTTTAATTTACTCAGCTCGGTCTCTCTTTTCCCCAAAAAATTTTGCCGAATCCTTGTTCTTTATGCGCTCTAACTCTTCAAGTTCTCTCTGGAAAGGGAAAATTTAGCGTTGGTTCTTCTCGGTTCCCTTGGCTGATTTCTTGACTCCCCCTTATTCTCCCTTTTCCGTCAACTTCTCTAGTAATTAGTTACTCATGTTCAACGTAGGCTGCTTTCGGTTGGTAAGTCTTTTAGTAAGAGGGGGTTATGCCTAAATTGATTTGGGGAAATTTCATTTGTTTAATTGTGATAAGTTCCTAACCCTTTGTTGTGTCGATTTTGATTTGATAGCATCAAATCGCATCGAACTTGGTTTACTTGCAGAATCGTAGGCTACATATTTTGGAGCAGTAGGGGTAAGCAACATAAATGAAGTTCAATTGTTGTTGTTTTAGTGGAATTAGTTCTAAGTGTGACTAATGTTGGACATTTGTTTTAGGTGTGCTTATCTTAGGAGCGTTGTGTACTAAAGATCGTATCAGGTGTGTAAACACAACACTGAAAATCAAAAATCGGTGAAAAGCCAAAAAGTGGGATTGTCAACGCCACACGGGCGTGTGGTCACTCGTATGGTAGGCTGTGTGACTAAACACGAGCATGTGATCGACGAGGCTAGTTGTGTGCGATACATAGGCCAGATCGAATTGGGTCGTGTGGGCCCACACGGTGAACCACATAGGCGTGTGGGATTATTGGGCCAGGCTGTGTGATCCATACGGCCGAGGCCATTTTTGGGCTGCGTGGGCATACACGGGCAAATGTCATGGGCTTATGAGCCCATTTTCACTGTTTGTTGCTAAGGTTGCACGGGTCACCCCAGTCGACTGTGGACCTACAGTAGGGTCGATAAGCTTACCTAGACCCCTAATTGATTGAAATGTCTGTGTAACTGATGCGTTTATGCATGTTAATAAACATGACGATGTTCCATTGGTTTGATACTGTATGCCATGATTTTCTGCATGATATTATGTTTTAGCATGTTATATATGTATATTGCATTGCATTGTGGTGGGGGTTTATATTGTTAGGAGGAAGTACAGTGAAAGGCCTCGAGCCAAATTTACTTACAGTTCAGCTGCAAGCCACTGTCTAGTGCTGCATTCGTTTCTTTTTAGAGTGTAGAGATAGGTAGGTTAATTATATCCCCACATAGAGTGTAGCGTTGGACGGAGTTGGAGCGTAGAAGCTGGCTGGGTATGATTTGATATTGCATATCTGTTACTGTACTGCTTATGGATACTGTATCAGGCCAAGGCCAAAATGCATGACTGCTACTGTATTGTAATGGCTAGGGCCCTAACTGAAACTGAAACTGGTACTGGAATGGGCTTAGGGAGAGCGTTGGGATAGGTTGGTTGATTATATTCCCACATGGAGTGTAGGGTTGGACGGAATTGAAGTGTAGAAGTTGGCTGGGTATGATTTGATATTGCATATATGTTACTGTACTGGTTTTGGATACTGTATTGGGCCAAGGCCCAAATGCATGACTACTACTGTATTGTAATGGCTAAGGCCTTAACTGAAACTGATACTATTACTGAAATGGGCTTAGGCACAAACTATGATTGCTTTCTGTCTGCTTGTTTATAGGGGGATTACACACTGAGTTTTCGTAAACTCACCCTTTTGTTTTATTTGTATAGGTGACCCCTAGAATTAGGCGGATCGGAGCGGCGAAGGACTTCGCAGTGGCCACACGACCCCCTTTTTACACTATTTCGTACTTAATTAAGTTTTTAAAGTTTTATTTGGGGTGTTTTACTGTAATAAAGGCCTCTATGAATTTTTGTTTAAAATTTGGACTGATATTGTTTTATGTTTTATATCTGCTAGAGGTAGGAAAAATACGGGTTTTAGAATAAATGCATGTGTTATAGGAAAATACCCATAAGGACACAAAATTGTTTTAAAAAGCTTTCGCAACCATGTGACTGAATAAGAATCACAATTTTATAATTAATAAAAGATATTGAGGAGTTCTAAACGGAAAATGTTTTAAACAAAGCTACAGTTTTCTAACACACTACCATGTGACATCACCAGATTCGGCCCTAACTTCCAGGCCGGGTTTAGGGTGTTACATTTTTTTGGTTTTTATAATTAAAGAACTAAAAATATCATAAATAAAAGGAGTCTTTAGAAAACTGGATTAGAAACTTGACCAAATGTAGACACGGGTGATTAGCTCGCTTCGATAATCCTTATCAACTATCATTCTTGGGTTTCTCATCAATTAACAAGTCACTATCTCAGTAGGATCTTTTGATCTTCCACTAAAATAACAAGTTGGAAAGGACTACTTATTTTTTGACCTCACAGTTCAAACCAACCATGGGTGAAGGTGTTCATGGATAGGCCATACTAATTTTGGGTTCATTCCCACCTTGATGACTTCCTAAGGTTGCCAGGCCTAGGGTTTAGGTTCTGCCTCTCCCAAATAGCTAATCCATTAAGTAACCTTATAAAATAGTTAATAGATTATACCTCCACTTACTAATCCCTCATAAGAGGATTAGTTCTTATGGAATCAATAAACATCATAAACTTGGTATTGAGTATATGCATAAAAAATAAAATAAGAGTAGAGTTTAGAGAATCCTGTTTGTATTTAATATATGAAGTGCCGAAATCCTCAAACGTTTGACTACATCTACAAATCAAGTTTTTCGAAGAACACTAATGAAAAGAATTGAAAATAAGTATAAACCCTAAAAGAAAGAAAAATAAAATGAAAACTAAAATTCTACAAAGAAAACTAATACTATCAAAAGTTGTCTATTAACAAGTGTTAAATGAGTATATTTATAGATTTATGGTTGCCGTTGTCCTTAACCCTAGGCCAATTGACATTCTCATGTTAAACATTTCATTGTGCAGACCAGAATGCCCCTAGATCGTAAGCGCTTCCCGTACAGGATCGATGTCGAAACACTATTGTGCCCTGTTGCAACATCAAAGGTAGTATACTCATATTCAGGGTATCTTTAGGGGTTTGTTGCAACATGAAATTCTCTGTTTTGCAACACAAGGACCAATATTGAGTTAGTACGCCTTCTAATAGCCTTTTGTACACTCACAAAGTATATTAGCTCACCTTTAGGCCTCATTCGGCCTCTAAGGTTAATAAAAGACTAAATTTACACTTTTTATTGAATGTAAATGAAAATTTGAAAACTCGACTAAAACATAACAAAAGTGCATGTATTCAAGGTCCTCAAAAGTGAAAACTAGTTTAATCTGCTACACCAAGTTACGACAAATCATCCACTGAACCCCCATCATTCCTCTTTTTATTTTGAACACATGTGTGTTTCCCCGCAATTTTGGGTATTCACCAATCATGTTTTGTATCAAAGTGTCATATTGGAGGCAAAACATAAAATACTATATCTTTTTTCTATTTTTCACCATCTTACGTATCAACCTTCTAATACCTCTTTATGTAATTCCAGATATGGAGCTTATGCACCAAGGAAGTGATATTTATATCAATGGACATGTAAGACTTCTGTCTACAATTTGCTGACTTTTAACAGTACATGCATCGACTCCATACCATGTTCCATTGACATAAGTACCAAAACCAAAGGTTAATGTGACTTGAGTTAAGAACATGACAATTTAAACATGTTAATACAATTAATAGACTCATAGTATAAAGGAACTCACTGAAAACCTTATAAAAACCTTTACATAAAGTTTTCTACTCGATGGGTTCTTTTCCATTAGCAATGGTGATCTGTCGTAGTATGATATGGCAAATTAGGCTTTCCCGGTATATTTAAGGAGCTTATTCTCAAGAAAAGTAGCATCTTTTCCGTAGTTTTTTGTAATTCTAAAGTATGCTTAAGTGATGTAGAGACATGTTGGAGGTTGAAAACAAATGACAATGACACCAAAGGAGAAGATATTGTGATGTCCAAACCTTGTAACCATAATAGCTCCAACAAACAAGAGATTAGAGACTATCCTTCAGTGGCATCGTGACATCTACTTTGGGTATCGTACTATCGATATTGTTAGGGGACAAAATTAGACAAAAAGGTAACCTTTGTCCACCCGAAGCACCAATCATTGAAGGGCCGATCAAGGGTATTTTGGGCACACAAATTGGGTAAGAATAGCTGATATACCAACCAAAATTTGGCTAAGAGAGAGAAGGAGGCCACATTACCATAGTTTAGTCTTAGTTTTCTCTAGGTTTTCTCTTAGCTTTTCTTCTTCTTCTTCTTCTTCTTCTTCTTCTTCTTCTTTTTCTTCTTCTAGGGTTTTTTATTTTCATTTCCTTAGCTATAGATTTTACGTTTCCCAACAACTTTTCTTTTTATTTTAGTTGTTCATAGTGTTAGTTAAGTTAGTTATCTCTGTAGCTTAGGTTTATTTGCACCTTTAGTCCATGTACCTTGGTTGTAAGACATTTTCAGATGTAGTTTAATGTATTTAAATTTTTTTTACTTTTTATATGTTAAAGTTTGTTCTTTTTATGTTTATTATTTTAGATTTTTTTGTTGAATGCTTTTCTTTACATGCCTTTTAGATTTTCTTGCATAGAAATCTCAACATTTATATTTTTCTTAAGCTTTACTTTAATGACTTCTTTGCTTTTCATTTCCATGGTTGTTATTTTTATTTCTAGCATGAGTAGCTAAACATTTAAGGGGTTGGTTGATGGAGATGTGGTGAGCTGACTTTTGGCTGAAGGACTAAATCATAATAAATTTCACTAATTTGAATAAACTAAATTTCGTAACTTTACATATTTTACAATTTAGTCCTTGCTATTTTATGTCAAGAAATTACTGTTTGTTATTTAATTTTTAATTTTCTAACTTTACATGTTTTACAATTTATTCCTTACTAGCTAGATAGTAAATTAGATTAATTTCTCTTAATTTTATAACTTTTCGTGATATAGCTTTTTGTGATTAGTTGGTTAAACTCTTTATTTTACACACATGTTATTTCGAAATTGTTCAATCCACGATTCACATGGGTTCAATCTTTGGAATACTCTTATGTTCTATTGTAACACTACAAATATTACAGCTGACCTGTCACACTTGCAGTAAAGCCGAGATATTTATATCTTATTTAATTCAAGAGTGTCGATCCATATATCTCACTCACGTTGATCGGGAGAGGAGCGATCAACTGGACCTCCTCACGTATCTTTGGCTAAAAACTATCAAATAACTCTTTTAAATGCAAGAACAACTGAAGTTCAATCATAATAACAAGAATCAGTAAACATGCAAACAATTTCTAGAAGGAAGTTTTCCTGATGTCCAATATTCAAATAGAAACCCTAATGAACAACTCTAACGACAACTCATTCCTATCTGGTAAAAAGCAAAGAAGGATTGAAAAGTTTACCAGACAAATTAAGGAAGGTAGTTTCTACAAGCTTTACGATTAGGTCCTCTGTTAGCAATGAAGAACACATTTGGGTTTTCTTCGATGATAACGAATGTGAGCAGAGAAGATGCAATAAATATCTTCTCTCCACTATCGAGTTGTCCTGTTTATAGCTAACTCTAGTCAAAATCCCACTCAAGTAAATCTCTAATTAGTAATCATGCACACACGTTTCCACTAATTAATCACATCCTATGAGGCTCTTTAGGTGTCCTGATTATTGACACGTTACTTCCACTAGGATGCCAGATGACTTAAACGTGTCCCACTAACCACTATTTCTAATACACAATTACATTACAACAACACAAAACACGGGTGGCAAAATTATTAATGGGACAGTTCGCCAAATAATGATCTCGCCAAAATAAGGAACTCGTCAACCATGAAATAAGAATCCACAAACTTGTTAAAGCTCAGGGAAATACTTCGCCAGTGATTTCACCAACACTAATCAGTGTAAATCTCACGATTTAGGCGGTTTTGCGAGAACAACCCTGCAAACATATCAGTTCACCAAATGATGGTGTGACAACTCCTCGACCCTAATAAAAATTTTATCTCCAAAATATTTTCCTTACAAAATAATGAGGGTACTACTCTATCATGGTGCTTTCTCTCACCTACATAACTTTTTCAAATTCATGGTTCCTCTACAGAACTTTTAATAAGGGAATTTCTTTATTCTTTAGTGTTTTTATCTCTCTATCCAGAATACAAACGAACTCTTCTTCATATGACAGGTTTGGCTCCATATCTAACGCCTTTAGTTGAACCACATGGTATAGATCAAAATGATATCTTCTTAGCATTAACAAGTGGAATACATTGTGAATATTGGACAACTAAGGCAGGAGTGCTAAATGATACGCCACTGGTCTTATGCGCTCCAAAACCTTGTAGGGACTAATAAACCTTGGTATAAGTTTCCTTTTTAGCCAAAAATGAATTATTTTTCCAAGGTGAGACATTGAAAAATACTTTGTTGCCAACTTCATAAGACATATCTTTCATTTTTCGATCTGTGTATGCCTTTTGATGATCTTACGCAGTCTTCAAATGGTTCTTAATAATCAACACCTTTTCTTCTGCTTCGTGAACCAAGTTTGGACGAACCAACTTATTTTTATTAAGCTCTAACTAGCAAACTGAATATCTACATTTCCTTCCATATAACGTCTCCCAGTTCATTACGAATTCGATCACACAACTTCTAAGCATATTCTCTAATACTTAGATTACCTTTTATAACTGGCCATCTGTTTGAGCATGAAAGACAATGCTGAACCGAAGCTTGGTTTCAAGAGACATTTGTAACTGCTTCAAGAATCTCGACTTGAATTTGGGATCATGACCAGAAACAATTGGCGAGGGAATGCCATGAAGATGGACTAACTCTGAAATATATATAGCTCCAAAGCTTTTCCAAGGAGTAGTTCGTATGTAATTGCACAAAGTGAGCTAAATTTTTTAACCTATCAATGATTACCCATACTAAAATCTTCTTTGACGTACTAAGAGGTAAGCCCGAAACAAAATCCATGGTGGTTCTATCCCACTTCCACTCTGGAACCTCAAGTGGATACAACATACCAGATGGAACTTGATTTATTGCCTTGACTCTTTTACAGGTTAAACACTTCATCATAAATTTTGATATTTCCTTCTTCATTCCTGACCACCAAAATAAGCTCTTCAAACCTCGATACCTTTTCATGCTTCTAGGATAGAGTGAAAAGGGTCATTGATGAGCCTTCCTCATAATTTCTTGCATGATATTATCCTCATCAAGAACATATAACCTTCCCATGAAACATAGCTCTCCCTCTTTTCCAAGGCTAAAATTTCTTGCATCGCCAGATTCTATTCGCTTCTTTATTTCTTCACATCGTGCACCCTTGGCTTAAGACTCTTGTATTTGAGAGGGAAAAATAGGATGCGCCTTTAACTCAATGAGAAGTGATCCATTACCCACTAGGCGTGCTTAGGCTCGTAAAGAAGCTAAAGTCAAAATAGCCTTTCTGATTAGCACGTCAGCCACCGCATTTACTTTCCCTGGATAGTACTCGATTGTTAACTCATAATCTTTTAGCAACTCTATCCATCACTGCTGGCATATATTTAACTCATTTTGGGTGAGAAAATACTTCAAACTCTTGTGATCACGGAAAAAATGACACTTTTCTCCATTAAGATAATGTCTCAAAATCTTCAAAGCCAACACAACGGCAGCCAATTCTAAATCATGTGTTGGATAGTTCTTCTCATGAGGTTTGAGCTAGCATGATGCATAAGTGAACGCCTTCAGACGTACTAACATCCAGAGTGTGAATACTACAATAGAATGGAGAAATATGAGGCGGTATCTGCAAGTGTACAAGTCAAGTTGTAATATAGATTTTATAATGAAGTAAGTGAGTACTCTGAGGATCATACCTAAGGGAGGCGAGTACTAAATCAATCTTGACCTAAACAATTAAATATCTAATTAATACTTTTAAATCAGTTATAGTATGATAGTAAAATACAAGATATTTTTTAGGGTTTTTAAATTAATAAAATAAAATAACATAAAAGAATTAAAATTGCAAGAGATAGGGAGAAATAAAGTGAATCAAACTTGAAGATGGGTGGTTAGCTTGCTTGAGCATTCTCAATCAACTATCGTCTCGGGTTCTTCATCAATCAACTAGTCTCTACCCTAGCAAAATATTTTGACCTCACAGTCTAGATTGGTTTAGGGTCAATGTGTTTACGAATAGGCAATACCAATTTTAGGTTAATTCCCACATTGATGACCTCTTAGGGTTGTCAGACCTATGGTTTGTTTCATGTTCTTTATTTCCCAAACAGTTGATCCATTGAATAACCCTACAAAATAGTTAAAAGGTCATGCTTCTACTTACTAATCCTCCATAGAAGGATTAGTTCCTCATGGCTTTCATAAACAACATTGAGTAGATGGAACAATTAATCATAATGATTGAATAGTAGAGAGTTTAAGAAAACCTTGATCGATATTGATAATGAATGCAAATCCACAAGACTTAATCTCCTTTACAACTCAAATCTCTTGAAGGAAAATAAAGAAATAAAATAAACGAAGCTCTGAAAACCTAAGAAAATGAAATAAACTTAAAGAGAGAATCTTAGCTAATCGAATGATGTTTATAATGTGTGCCAAAGGAGCTTATTTATAGCATTCAGGTAGTCTTTGTCCTTAACCCTAGCTTAGCTAACATTCTCGAGCTTTAAGTTCGATTGTTCAGATCAAAACACCCCTACTTCATGTTTTATTCTCGTCACAAAGTCGATGTCGTGACATACCAGGACCTGTGTTGCGATATAGCAACTAGTTTACTCTTCTGCAGTTGTCTTCAAGGTATGTCGCGACACCCTCAGCTTGTGTCGCGACATTGAAGACATTTTCTTACTTTCTTCATTCTGCTTTCTATGTTGTGACATTCGATCTCCTATGTTGCGACATAGCTTCCATGATTGGCCTAAAATTCCTTCTAATGGTCTCATGCTCACTTATAAAGTACATTAGCTCTCCCTTAGGCCTCATTCGATCCTTAAGGTCAATAGAAGACACGATTTGCCCATTTTATTGAATGTAAGTATTTAATTAAAACATAATGAAAATGCTTGTATTCAAGCTTTTTAAATGTGAATACCATTTTGCATGAATACACATCCCAAACCATATAGGGATGCATCAATGAACACTACATATTCTGTTCCTGATTCTGATTGACTCAAGACTGGGGCCTTGATTAATGCCTTTTTTAACTCGTCAAAAATCTATTGGCATTTGTCGAACCAACAAAACTTCTAATCTGTCCTTAGAAGTCATTTCATAGGTATTGCAATAATAAAACCCCTTTACAAACCTTCTATAGTAACCCGTTAATCCAAGAAAAATGCGTACATCGATGACACTCTTCGGTAGATTCCAATCTAGCACAACCCTAATCTTCTCAGGATCTACTTTAATTCCATACGCTGAAATAACATGGCCTAAGAAGTGAACTTCCTTTAGCCAAAATTCACACTTATTGAACTTGGTGTATAAGTTATTTTTATAGAGGACATTCAAAACTATCTTTAAATGCTAATCATGCTCCACTTCACCCTTCGAATAAACTAGAATATTGTCAATAAAGATAACCACACATTGATTAAGATAGAGCTAGAATACCCTATTCATCAAGCCCATGAACACCGTTGGTGCATTCATCAAACCAAAAGGCATTACCAAGAATTCATAATGCCTGTAGCAAGTGAGAAAGGCAGTTTTGGGAATATCATCCCTCTTGATCTTGACTTCTTAATACCTCGAACGAAGATCAATCTTCGAGAACACTCTAGCTTCACTCAAATAATCAAAAAAATCTTTAATTATGGGCAGCGAATACTTATTCTTGATGGTCACCTTGTTTAACCATCAATAATCTATATACAAACGAAGAGTCCCATCCTTCTTCTTAATAAAAAAGATTAATGCACCCTATGATGGAACACTTTGCCTAATAAATCCTTTGTCTAACAATTCTTGCAACTGAGTCTTTAACTCCTTCAATTGTACTAGCATCATTTTGTATGGTGCACTCAAAATAGTACAATTACTGATGTAACATCAATTGAAAACTCTACATTCATCAAGTCCATAAACACCGCTCGTGCATTCGTCAAACCAAAAGGCATTACCAGGGGTTCATAATGCCCGTAGCGAGTGCAAAAGGCATTTTGAGGAATATCACCCCCTTGATCTTGACTTAGTAACACCCTAAATAGAGATCAATTTTTGAGAAACAATAAGCTCCACTCAATTGATCAAACAAATCTTCAATTCTGGGTAGCGGGTACTTATTCTTGATGGTCACATTGTTTAATTGCAATAATCTATACACAAATGAAGAGTCTTATCCTTCTTCTTATTAAGTAGGATTGGCGTACCCCATAAAGGAATTGGCCTAATAAATCCTTTGTCTAACAATTCTTGCAATTGAGTCTCTAACTCTTTCAATTGTATTGACATCATTCTGTATGGTGTACTCAAAAGAGTATAGTTCCTGACGTAACATCAATTGAAATCTCCACATTCATCAAGTTATGAACACTGCTCGTGCATTCATCAAACCAAAAGGCATTACCACTGATGTGATTTCCCGGACCCGAATAAAACCTCAAAAATAGATCAACAAGACCCATACTCGATAGTTCAAAAAAATCACAAATTTGTTAGGATCATCTTGAATAAGAATGATTGGGGTGGAACCATGACCCGAAGTAATTACAGTATAAGGAACCGAACTTATGTTGACCCCGGCCTGATTAACTCACAATTTACTTGAACCATGGTATAGTGAAGTCGCCACACTTCGAGATGGATGAATAGAGTGTTAAGATAACGATGAATGTGACAAACCTTATAGCTTGATAAGTTTGATAGTTCAATCAAGAACAAAGAGAGAATTATCTCACAAATAAAGTTTATATTCAAAATAGTCTAACCTTACAAATGACCAAACTTAAGCTATTTATAGGACTAGGTAACTTAATAGCCATATTTGGCCATAAAGAAGTTCTTGCATGGAATTAAAATACATTCATGTATGATGTTGGTACATTGAACATTCGAATGGTCAAGTTCCTCATCCTTGGACCATGCATGTATGCTTAGCATGGAAGAAAGCTTCAAATACTTAGAATGGACACCAAAGGTCTTTTCCGTATCCCTTGACCAAACATGCATTTGCATGGGACATGCATATTCATAATTAATCACATTAATGGCTAGTTTTTTCATGAATTTGTTGTATGTATCTTGAAAATTCATTCGTCACTTTGTGCATGCATGTGAACATTTATTGTGTAAGATTTAGGGAAGTACATTCCCCCTTAGATATCCATACATGTGGCCCTGCATGAATAGAAGATGATCGGTCAAGTTAATCATCACTTCAAGCAACTGTGATTGCACTATGTACATTCCTTTAATTCGATCACACAACAAGTACATGTATCCAAGTATTCATCCTCCATATGAATGATCACATGTACCTTGAGTGATTGTATGAACTTGATGAATCCATGAATTAAGTTATGCATGCATTCGGCTTTGACGAGGGTGCATAAAAGGTCTTGATTTAGCCAACTAAATAGTCCTTACAAACACATATGAAAAGGGATGAGACCAATGCAACAAACATACTAGAATTCGGCTCAAAGAATCCATAAACATGACACTTTATCAACATGACAAAAAACTAGATTTAAACTAGAATCTTAACGTGAAATAAACGACATAAACACAAATAATGATGATAAACAAGCATAACAAATTAAACATGACATATCTTAACACTTAATTGAAGCACATAATAAAATCTGTGGATTAAATGAAATGTAAACTTATTTCAATGCAATAAAACTTTAAAAGGATTTAAAAGGTTCAAGATGGTCGAATGCTTAATTCAAGCCCATTAGAGCATTCTTCCATCACTTGGACTGCATGAACTAGAATATGATTTGGGCTCGACCCAATTTGAACATGATTGACTTGGACTTGATCCCATAGTCCATGCATAAGCCCATTAAGAGATTCCTTGAAGAGCTTGGCTTGGGCCTTTGTAATTGGCCTAATTGGCATTTGCAAAGGATCTTACATAGTCTTAAATGTTCCTTGCAAAGTCAAACCATGATGATTTGGCCCATTAACATCATTTTTTAACCCATCTAAATTTGAGTTAGTGTTTGTGGTTGGAATCGCATCAACTAGGAATTCATAATGCCCATAGCGAGTGCGAAAGGTAATTTTAGAAATATCATTCCCCTTGATCTTGACTTGATAATACCCCAAACAAAGATTAATCTTCGAGAACACCCTAGCTCCACTTAATTGATCAAACAAATCTTCAATTATAGGTAGTGGGTATTTATTCTTGATGGTCACCTTGTATAACTGTCGATAATCTACACACAAACAAAGAGTCTCATCATTCTTCTTAACGAATAAGATTGGTACACCCCATGACGGAACACTTGTCCTAATAAATCCTTTGTCTAAAAATTCTAGCAACTAAGTCTTTAACTCCTTCAATTGTATTGGCACCATTCTGTACGCTACACTCAAAAGAGGAGCAGTTCCCAACGTAACATAAATTAAAAACGCCACATTCTTATTTGGTAGTATACTTGGAAGTTCTTTCGGAAAGACATCTGAAAACTCGTTCAAAATTGAAACTTGTTTAAAGTCTTCCTTCACCATTGTTACATCTAAAATGTACGCCAAATAAGTGTCTTCACCCTTTACAATCATCTTCTGAGATGAAACAACTGAGATTATATTGTTACTGATATCATGCTTCATCCCTGAAATAAACACCTTGTTGCCATCTGCAAAAAAGAGCCAAACATATTTAGATTTACATTCAACAATCGCGTTATTCTGAGTTAGCCAATCCAACCCCAACATGGCTTCAAACTCATGAAAACTCAGTTGTATCAAGTCCGCCAAAAAGACATATCCGCCAAAACCCAAAGAATAATCATTTACTATTCTATTGACCATAGTACTCTGACCGAGTGAGTTGGTAACTATCATACTAGCCTCAGTAAGAACAACCTTAAGACTTTTTCCATCCACAAACTTATCACATATATAATAATGAGTAGATCCAGGATCTATCAATGCATGAATTTTGTTGTTGAATAAAAAAATTACCAATGATAACATCAAGGGCTTCAGTGTCCTCCTTTGCATGTATCATGTATCATGTAGATGAGACTCTTAAAGTACTTGAACAAAGTGTTCAATGTTCCCTCATCCTCTTGCTGGGCAATCTCGTTTCAGATAGTTGATTGCTCTACAGTTATAATAGGCCCCGGTGACTTTCCACCATGTTCCAGTATGGTTTTCCCCATAATTATTATAGACAGGAACCCTTATCTTCCTTGATCCACCAGTACTAGCCACGGAAGTGGCTTGATGTCCACTTCGATTTCAGTGGAAGCCAACAGTTTGAGACTTCCTTACTAGAGCAACATAATAACCTTTTACATCCTTAGGCCTTTTGAATCCAACATTTAAAAATGCATTAGAGGCTTCGCACTTGTTTTTCTCATTATCTCTAACTTTGTTCATTTTTTGAATCGTTAACTCCCTTCTCTAAGCCTTTACAAATAGGGTAGCAAAATCCCAGATCTCTAATACAAACAACAACACCCGAAGTTCTTCATTTAACCCTCCTTCAAATCTTATGCAAATACCTTCCTCATATGGGACCAAGTCTTTAGCATATTTACTCAACTGAATGAACTCTCACTAATACTCAAACATAATCATTCTCCTCTATTTGAACTTCAAGAATTCCTTATTCATTTGCTCAATGAAGAACCTGTGGATAAAGTTCTCCCTAAACTTCTTCAAGAAAAACTGTTAGTTCACCTGATCTCTAGGGATAATACTAGTTACTATAGTCTACAATTGATACGCTTTGTCCTCTATAAAGAAATCGTGCATTGTAGACTCTTAGCTGGAGAGCATTATGGCTCTTCTGTTAGTCAACAGACTCGTGAGAGCCAGTTCTCTACCACCACTGGATCATCCTCCTTGCTATTTTTAATTTCTTTCACACCATGCTTGCGAATTGCCTTCACTAAGTCCCTACAGGACACTGTTACTATAGGAACAATAGGTGCAACATTTAACGACCTATAAATGTCATAGCTAACACCCAATTCGATAACATATTGTCCGCTTTGGACACACATAGCCCTTACGTCTTTATTCTTGGGAGTACCCATACACCCCCAAAAGGCCTTTTACCACTTAAGTGTTGTTACCGATTTATATTGTCTAGGTCTCTCCCATGCTTTGCCGATGTGGGATTTCCCTAGGGTGTTACATTCACACTTGTTATAGACTAAGCATCCTCACTAAGGTTTGCCCTACCATGCTCAAGAGGCATGACGAGTGGCTCTAATGCAAATAAATGTTATAGCTAACACCCAGCTCGATAAGATATTGCCTATTTTGGGTGCACATTACCCTCGCGACTTTGTTCTTGGAAGCACTCATACACCCCAAAAAGGTCTCTTACCATTTAAATGTTACCACCCCTTTATATAGTCTAGGTCTCTCCCATGCTTTTCCAATGTGGAATTTGCCTAGGGTGTTGCTTCAGCTGTTATTACTGTCTCTATTGGTCTCATCGTTTCATCACCTCATAGATGATAAGACGATGGTGCAATACCCATATATCGATTGAAACACTGCCCTATGACGTGGCCCATCATCTCAATAAGAGCTTCTTTTGCTTCAGCTCCCAGAGCTCCTTGGCTTGTTGTAGGACTCGGACTACTAGCTTGAGGAAGAGTGTTGCTCTTCGTCTCCTCTCCCTCAATATTCCTGAAGTTTACTGACATATTTTCTTTTCTTTTTCTACAAAACACAAACTTAGTTTAACAACAATATAAGGGATTAAACTAGAATTATGTAACATGTATTGTAAGGCTTCTAACTTAAATTGATTTTTGATAATCAGCTAAATCGAAGCTCTAATACCAATAAAACTGTAACACCCTATACCTGACCTGATCGTCGAATTCGGGTATGAAGCATCACAATTTAAAACCAACTAGACTAATGAAAAATTTTGAAATTTTAACACTTTAGGTTCGGAGGATACTCCATGCTTTGGGGTGTTAACCCAAAATATCGAATGACATATAAATTTTTAAAAGCATATTATGTAATAATACATCATGTATAAGTAAACATAGTTTAATCAAACATTTAGCAAAAGCCTTATAAACATTTACTTGTTTATATATAGCATAAAAGTAAATAAATACTCATACAGTAGTTCAAAATTTCATTACTCGCTGACTATCATAATTTAAAATAGTTTGGCGTATATCCTAACAGTACTGCTCAAAATAACCCAAAGATACAAAATTAACATTTCAGGTACAAGCTTTGGAGTTTAAAACTGATGGAATATAAGTCATCATATCTCCAACGATTACATGTTACAAGCAAGAATAAAAGATGGATCACAAAAGAGGCCACAGTTATAGACGAATCCCTTCTACAATTCTTCCAATCTAACACCTGAAATTGGAAGAAAAAAAGACTAAATAAGTTCGTAATAACTTAGTAAGTTCCATGGAAGCAGAATCTCACAATAAGATTTAACTGCGCAAGACCAATGCATAGACTTTCTAAAAGACATGCAACTTCAAGCGGATACAATTTCCTTATTCAAAGTATCCACTGACAGATACTCCCTGCAAGCGGACACAGCCCATTGGCAGGCACTATCAGCTATTAGATACCGAAATTTGACGGAAACACATCACGACTATTCTATTGGTATGCCACATTATAAACCAACTTTTATAACCATTTCACATGCTTTTTACACATCATACAATTGCCCACACATCATCTAACACATCTATGCACCTTATACTATTACAATCCCTTCCTTGTGCTAGCTTCCGATCCTTTTTCTGAAGAACTGATATTCCTTTTTCTTCATGCCGCTCCATAAAGCCAGTATACAACCCATTAGTGGACATTATTCGCTATCAGAGACCAACAATTGATGGGCACACATCACTACTATTCTATTGGTATGCCATATTATAGAACAACTTTCATAACCATTTCACATACCTTTTACACATCATGCAATTTTCCACACATCTTCTAACACATTTATGCACCTTATACTAATACACTCCATTCCTTGTGCTATCTTCTGATCCTTGTTCCGAAGAACTAATATTCCTTTTTCTTCATGCCGCTCTATAGAGCCAGTAGAACAATTATATCCACTAAACCCCTATTATTCATCCTTGTATTTTAAACACATATGTGTTTTCCCGCAAGGCTGGGTATTCACCAGTCACGATTTGCATCAAAGTGCCATACTAGAGGCGAAACATATAATACTGTACCTTCCTTCTTCTTTTCACCATCATACGTATCCACCTTCCAATACCTCATTACGTTATTCTGGATACGATGCTTATGCACCAAGGAAGGAGTACTTATATCAATGCACATGCAGGACTTCTATATATAATTTACCGACTTTTAACAGTACATGCATCGACTCCATACCACTTTCTTTTAACATGCATGCCAAAAACAAAGGTTAAGGCAACTTACCTGAATTAACAACATGTTAATACAATTAATAGACTCAAAGTACAAAAGAACTTACTAGAAGCCTTCACACAGAGTTTTCTACTCGACGAGTTCTTTTCCCTTAGCATTGAGACCTTCTTCCTTATCTTTGGTTAAAAATGATCAAATAACTCTTTTAAATACAAGAACAACCGAAGTTTAATCATAATAACAAGAATCGGTAAACATGCAAACAGTTTCAAGAAGGAAGTTTTCTTCATGTCTAGTATTCAAATGGAAACCCTGTTGAACAACTCTAATGACAACTCTTTCCTATATGATAAAACTTAAATAATGATTTAAGAGTTTACCAGCAGACAACTTAAAGAATGTAGTTTCTACAAGCTTTACGATTAGTTCCTCCGTTAATGATGAAGAACACTTCTGGTTTTTCTTTTCAATGATAACGAAGGTGAGCAGAGAAAATTAAATAAAAATCTTCTCTCCACTACCAGGTTGTCCTATTTATAGCTAACTCTAGTCCAAATCTCACTCAAGTAAATCTCTAACCAGTACTCATGCACACATGTTTTCACTAATTAATCATGTTCTACGAGGCTCTCCAAGTGTCATGGTTATTGACACGTTACCTCCACTAGGATGCCAGATAACTTAAATGTGTCCCACTAGCCATTATTTCTAATGCACAATTACATTATAACAACACAAAGCACGGGTGGTGGACTTATTAGCAGTAGTGTCCTCCAAATAAGGATCTCACCAAAATAAGGAACTCACCAACCTTGAAATAAGAATCCACAAACTTGGCAAAGCTCAGCAAAATACTTCACCAGTGATTTCGCCAACGTTAACCAGTGTTAATCTTGATATTTAGACTATTTCATCAAAGCAACCCTCGAAACATACCAGTTCGCCAAACGAGAGTTTGACATTCCATCTAGCCATCATTTTGAAATATGTGGGGGTAAGGTGTCTTCGATGGGACGATGATGTCTATAATAGGGAAAATTTTTTCCTCCCTTTTGACTCTGATGGGATAAAGTAGTAGAGCCCACATGATGTTTGGTGACCAAATGATTCTATGTTCCTGATGAAGATCAGGCCAGCCGTTGTTCTGATAGTCCCTTCAGGAAGGTGAGTTCAGAAGCTTA
>JABFAF010273357.1:0-22211 GCA_013677275.1 Gossypium schwendimanii | reverse complement strand
GTTGATTCGAATAACTCGATTAACTCGAATAACTCGATTCGTTTAACTCGAAATTCAAATTTTTTTTTCAATTTTTTCGAGTCAAATCGAGTTTTGCTCACCCCTAGTTGCTCTCTATAACTGCATAAATTTTAATTTATTTGTGATAAAATTTTCTTTGACTTGTGATATTTAAGTTTTTAATTAATTTAATTTCATTTATATTTGATTTTTTAATGGATTATGTAACTCTCCAAAAATTTTTATTTAGCATCTGACACTGAGGTAGGAAACAATGAAATTTTGAGAAAATTTTGAAAAATGAGTCTAATAGAAAATTTGCATGAATGTAAATTTGATTTTGGAGATGAAATCAATGAAAATAATTATAGAAGTGAGCATGTGGTAAAAATGATTAAATTGTAAATTTTGAAAAGTTTGATCATTGAAGTGCAAATTTGACCAAAATGAGAACTGTGGGTTGTTATTGATTTTTTGGCATGATAATAAGTGGAATGTAACACCCTTCACCCGTCTCCGTTGCTGAAATCGAGTTACAGGATGCTACAGTACAAAACGAAACAATTATAAGGAATTAACAGTAAAAAATTCAATTACTTTAATCAATTCAACCATGAAATACCATTTAAAACTTTTCTCGAGTCTTATATAAGCTTATGTGAGCTCTAGAGTTGACCCGAGAACAAACAAGGATCAAATTAAAATGCTTTCAAAAGTTAAAGATAATCATGCAAAATAGGGGTCACACGGCCGTGCATCCAGGTCGTGTAACTCTTTGAAGCAATGTGGATCAAATTGCAAATTTTCATCGAAAGTCACAGCCATGTGGTTGGACTGTGTAACAAATTGAGACCGTGTGAAAACTAAATGACCAAATCTACAATACTCACAAGGGCGTGTGGCCATCTCATGTGACTATCGAAAACCGTGTGCTTCTAATTCTTCCTATTTAGTAGTAAGTATGTCACACACCAAAATTGGTGGATCCGAGAGACAGACAAATAGATGTGAAGCTTGCTTGTTTCAGCGCACTATTGTAGTATAGTCCGCCACTTTTTAGAATTTTAGCAAGTTAAATCCTGTCGCATAATGTATTTACTATCGTAGAATCTGAGGTTTTCATCTTGGGATATTTCCCATTTGAAAAAGAGTATGCCAATAGAATAGTATGCCTCATAATACGACCAAGCATGATGCACATATCAAATGTATGAGAAAATGTTGGGAGATTAGATCATCTTCAAGAGAACGCCTTATGAGAGTTACCGCCAGAGGTATGGTACGCCCGGTTTGCTCGAACGCTGTGCAAGGTAGGTTATGCAATGAGATTGGTTGGGAGTCAATTGAATGGATTTACTGGTCAAATAGTATCTACATTCAAATTTCCTTTTTATATTTTCCTAGTTTTTGTAGGGTAATTAAGGGACAATTTATGTATGCATTCAACACTTGTCAAGATCCTCTAAGAGGAATTGAGTATATATATGTGGTAGAAGGGAACATTTAGATGGTTTTCTTCCTTCTGTTCTACGCTTTATTTCTTTTTAAGACTAAATATTCTCTTCTTCTTAACTATACTAGAAACTAAGGTCTTTGGTTAATCAGTGGATGTTTCAACCTCCTAGTAAGTCTAATAGTTTTGCATGTTATGAATTTGAAAGAGTAAATATGTTAATAGGTATAAAAATAGTAGGGTGTGAATAGGAGGCCTTGCTTGGGGATTGTCTGTAATTGAGATGTTAGTAAACTATCGGTAAATGAGATTTTAATGGTGATTCCATGTCCTTTTAAGCAGTTGTTGCTGCTAGTTCAGGTAGGACTATCAGAACAGGATCTCCAAGCTAAAGTAAAGGTGAGTTTCAGATGTGTCTTTATCCTGACTCATATATGATAATTTATAATCAAAATTCATATGTTGATGTCTTTTCGGATAACTAGTGAATGTATGTGTATGTAAAGTCTCATAAAAATTCTACATGTTTATAGATGAGATATATGAGTTGTTGCATGAATAAGATAATGGGTGGCATGTACGCATGTGAAATTTGTTATGGAAGAATATGAATTTGTCAGGAGTGTGTGAATAAATATAGGTAAGTGTGTTATGTGTTAAATGAGTAACACAATCATTTGTGATGCCTCCGGTACGGCAGATACATTGCTAACCGGACTGACAGATCATGACATGCAGATATGTGTAAGACCATGAGGTAGAGACCTATGTCATCGTATGACAATGGAGTACTTATGGTGTAACCTCCAGTAAGATGTAAACAGGATTGACAGATCACGACATGAGGATGTGTATGCTCCGTACGGGAAAACCTAATTAATTCTAAAGGGTCCTGACCATTAAGATTTGAGTTTACCTAGAAAGAACTTCAACCTAGAATTGAATAGAAGGACTTGTTGACCAACTTCAAACACACGGGTTCAGATGTGCTTGTCATGCCATCTCTTTAATTTTTCTTTAAAGATTTTGGCATTCTCATAAGAGAACATTCTTATTTCTTCCAACTCATTGAGCTATAACATCCGTTTATCTCTGGCAGACTTCAAATCTAGATTGAATTGCTTAAGAGCCCAATAGGCTTTATGGTCAAGCTCCAATAGTAAATGGTAGGCTTTGCCATATAATAACATGTAAGGAGACATCCCTAAAAGAGCCTTAAATGTAGTTCAGTAGGACTATAGAGCTTCATCAAGTCTTTTGGACTAATCTCTCTGATTTGAACACACTACTTTCTCAAGTATGCCCTTTTATTTCTTTATTAGCAAATTTAGCTTGGCCATTTTTCTAAGGATAGTAAGATGTAGCTACTTTATGTTTCACATCATATTTATCTAACAACCACTTCAACCATTTATTCACAACATGGGATACTTCATCGCTAATTATAGCTCTTAAAGTCTCGAATCTTGTGAATATATTTTTTGTCAAAACTGCATCACTACCTTGGCATCATTAGTCTGATATGCCTCGGCCTCCACCCATTTGGATACATAATCAATGGCTACTAAGATGTACCTGTTACCATAAGAAGAAGAAAAATGACATAGGAAGTCAATACCCCAAACATCAAATAACTCTACCTTGAGAATGTTGGTTAGTGACATATCATTCCTCCTGGATACGTTTCCAATTCATTTACATCAATTACAATATTTCAAGTAGGCGTATAAATCTTTAAACAGAGTTGACCAAAAGAATCAGGCTTGCAATACTTTAGCTGTAGTGTGTAATCCTTGAAAATGTCCCCCACTTGGGGATGAATAACAACAGTACAAAATATTAGCTATTTCACTCTTGGCTACACACCTTCTAATCATCTGGTCTACACATTTCTTAAACAATTATGGTTCCTCCCAAAAATAATATTTGATATGACATTTCGGGCGACAATAAACCATTGGCTAAAAAATTAGCATAGTCAACAAACCAATGAGTATTATGGAAATGACTTACCTCAAAGATGTGCTCATCTGGAAAGTTCTCATTAATAAGAATCGATGAGTGGGTATCATCTTGTTGCTCCACTCTGGACAGATGGTCTACCACTTGGTTCTCTACCCCTTTCCTATCCTGATTCACTAGATCAAATTCTTGGAGTAAGAAAACCCAACGAATTAATATTGGTTTTACATCTCTCTTTGAAAGCATATATTTAATGGTCACGTGATCAGTATAATCTATCACCTTAGTACTTACAAGATATGAATGAAATTGTCAAAAGTGAAAACAACAACAAGTAATTATTTTTTTGTTACTGTATAGTTTAATTATGCTCCCATCAAGGTTCGACTTGCATGGTAGATGGGATGGAAAATCTTATTCCTCTGTTGTCTCAACACAGCTCCTACTACATAGTCGCTTGTGTCGCATATCAGCTCAAATGGTGAAGTCCAATCTGGGGTAATGATTATTGGTGCTGAAATTAATTGCTTCTTCAACTCTTCAAAATCTTGTAAACAATCATCATCAAAATTAAACATCAATTCTTTCTCCAATAGTTTGCAAAGTGGCTTGAAAAATTTGGAGAAATATTTACCGAATCTACTATAAAACCTAGCATGTCCTAAAAAACTCCTAATGCCCTTTACAGACACTGGTGATGGGAGTTTCTCGATAACATCTATATTTTCCTTACTGACTTTTATTCTTTGTCTCATGATTCTGTGTCCCCAATTGATGCCTTATCTTACCATGAAATGACATTTTTCCTAATTGAGGACGAGGTTCATCTCTTCAGATCGTCTGAATACTTTAGCCAAATTATCTAAACAATCATCATAAAAGTTTCCAAACATTGAAAAGTCATCAATAAACACTTCCAAGAATTAGTCAACCATATCAGTGAATATAGCCATCATACACCGCTAAAAAGTTGCAAGTGCATTACACAAACCAAAAGGCATACGCCTAAAAGCAAATGTACCATATGGGCATGTGAAGGTTACCTTATGTTGATCTTTTAGGGCTACAATGATCTGGTTGTATTCCAAATATTCGTCTAGGAAACAATAGTAATCAAGTCATGTAAGTCTATCTAACATTTAATCCAAAAATGGCATCGAAAAATTATCCTTCTGAGTTTCCTTATTTACCTTTCGGTAATCAATACAAATCCTCCAACCTGTAATCGTCCTGGTTGGAATCAGCTCATTTTTTTCGTTCTTTACAACTATGACGCCTCCCTTATTTGACACACATTGGACTGGACTTACTCAGAAGCTATCTGAGATGGGGTAGATGATTCTCACATCTAACCACTTGATAATCTCCTTCTTGACCACCTATTTCTTGATTAGGTTTAGCCTTCTTTGACCATCAATAATGCCTCTTTCTATATCTTCTAATATGATCTTATGTATGCAAAAAGATGGGCTAATACCTCAGATATCAGCTATCGTCTAACCGATTGCCTTCTTAAATTTCTTTAAGATATTAATCAAATTTTCTTTTTGACTCTCAATTAATTCAGCTAAAATAATTACATGTAAAGTAGAAGTGTTACCCAAAAAACATATTTGAGGTGAGAAGAAAGTACCTTTAGCTCCAGCTTAAGTGGTTCTTTAGTTGCAGCTTTCAACTACGTATACTCATGGGGTTTTAAATCCAATGATTAAAAATAAGGTTGCAAACTAAATCCCATTAATTTTACTTCCAATTCAGTTTGATTTCCATCATATTCATCGCCACTTAGCATCTCTAGTGCTAAAAGTTGTTCCAACAAATCATCCGTAAGAGCTGGTGATTTTGTCTCATCCATAACAGAACATTCTTTCCCTACATTAGGGTATCTCATAGCTTTAAAAACATTAAAGGTTACCTGATCGTCTTGGACTCGTATGGTAAGTTCTTACTTTTGAGCATCGATCGATGTTCTTTCAATTACTAAGAAAGGTCTTCCCAAGATGATAGGGACTACTTTATCTGCTTCAAATTCTAAAATAAGAAAGTCAACATGAAAAATAAATTTATCAACACGTACCAAAATGTCTTCAATCTTTCCTTTAGAACGTGCTATCTATTTGTCTGCTAATTGAAGTGTCACTATTGTTGGTCTAACTTCACCAATTCCCAATTGTCTAAACACAGACATGGGCATCAAATTTATACTTACTCCTAAATCACATAGAGTCATACCACGATATGAATTACCAAGGTTACACGATACGGTAAAGCTTCCAGGATCTTTCATATTCGGCGGAAACTTATTTTGTAGGAATGCACTACACTCCTTTGTCAAAGCTATTGTCTCAAATTCTCTCAATTTTCTCTTTTTAGAGACGATATCTTTCATGAACTTCACATGATTCAATATCTTTTCCAAAGCCTCTACCAATGGGATGTTGATATGTAACTGCTTAAGTACATCTAAGAATTTCTTAAATTGTACTCTTGTAATTGCTTCTAGAATCTTTGTGGGTAAAGAGATGGTGGAGCTTTAACCTTAACTGGATAGCTTTTAGGAGGTAGTGTTGGTTCTGCATTCATTATGGGTGGTGGTTCTTTAAGACTACTCTGCTATGGTTGTGCCTCAATAATGGTCACAAGAACAAGATTCTGCATTGTTGAAGATTCCACTTCTGGTTGAACTTCCTTCTAATTGCGGATAACAACATGCTTATCTTTGACTTCAACAACTGTTGGTTCCAACACTTTCCTTCTCTTCAAAATGATAGTTTTACACTTCTCTTTACCTATACTTCTAGGATTCTCCATATCACTTGGAAAAGCACCCTAAGGCCTGTCTCTTAGCTCGTTGGCTAACTATCTAATATGGTTCTCTAGATTCCTTAGAGTCACATCGTTCTTAGCCATATATGCTTTCAATAGGTTCTCCAAACTATTTGAAGACTCGGTTAGTTGAGGTTTCTCCATTTGTTAAGAAAAACCTGGCAAATGATTTCAATGTGAGGGCATATAAGAATTACCTAGACTAGTCCCTTAATTACTTTAGGAAAAATTAGGATAATTTCTTCATGTAGGATTGTAATCATTTGATTATGGACCTGGACCATTCCTATTTTGATGTTGGTTTCCCACATAGTAGATAGATTCTAGGTTTGAAGGACAATCTTCAAATGTATGACCATCTCCACAGTATACACACACGATATTCTCAAACTGACTTGGTTTGTTGACCTGTCATGTTAGTGTTGCAACCATTAACATTAATATCTTTAAACATGGAAGTCATATTAAATACCTGAGCTGCTAAAGATGTAAAAGCATCGGCTTCATGAACTCCTGCCACTCTTCTTTCTTTGGTTGCTTGATTAGTTGGCCACTGGTAGTTATTACTTGAAATTCTTTCAAGAACCTCATACGCTTCATTATATGACTTTGAAAGAAGAGTTCTGTTAGCTAAAACGTCTACCACCGTTCTTGTGTGAGCATTGAGTCCATTGTAAAAAGCGTTCAATTAGATGCAAAGAGGAATACCATGATAATGGCATTTTCTTAATAATTCCTTAAATCATTCTCATGCCTTATACAAGGACTCATCATCAGACTACTGAAATGTAGTAATTTCATTTTAAAGCTTAGCATTCTTACTTGGTGGAAAATAATTCATTAGAAAATGTTCTGCCTATTCTTTCCATGTGGATATAGAACCGAGCGGTAAGGAATTCAATCATGCTCGCGCTTGATCTTGCAACGAATATGGGAAAAGCTTTAATTTTAAGGCATCTTCAGATACTCCAGGTAACTTGAAAGAGTCGCTTACTTCCATAAATAAGCGAAAGTGCAAATGCACATCTTCAACAAGCATCCCAAAAAATTGTCCCATTGTTTGCAACATCTGGAGCATCACTGGTTTTTACTCAAACTGAGGGGCCTCAATCTCGAGTTTTACAATCCTCAGATTGAGTTCATTGAATAATGGCACAGCATACTATTGAATAACTCAATATCCATAATCAACAATAAGGATTAGTTCCAAGTATTACAGGCTGCGTCTTCTTTTGGATTTTGATTCATCTATTCGACTTGTCTTTGGGTTGACTGCTCGCTTCTTCTTTGGCTAAAAGTGCATTCAATTTTTGGGTCAATTAGCAATAGGTCAATAATTTGGTCTAGGTTTATAAACCCTAAAAAATACAAAAATAATAAAGTTAAAATTTATAAAAAAAATTAATAAAAACAAACCAAATTGAAAAACAATCATCTTAACAAATAATGACAAAATACAATTCCCGATAATGACACCAAAAACTTGTGCCGCGTGATTACGTGCAAGTCTACATGGCCATACAAGTAATAAGTAGTAAGTAAAGAGTTATCATCTCCATAGATACTGTTGTGTAAACTAATTGCAAAGTTAATTATAAAATAATTTGGTAAAAAATAAGTACAGAAAAATAATGTTGATGAGCGTAAAAAATAATATAAATTAATTGGAAAGTTAATTATAAACAGGTGTACATGGTCTTACAAGTGGATTGCATTATTTTTTGGTAAATGAGTGTTTAACAAGCCATGAGAAAGACAATAACACTCAAAATATTTTTCTCTAAAAACCGGTACATTTTTTAATGAAGTGAAAGCCTCATTCTATAACCTTTAAGCCTCAACATCCTTTGCTATTTTTAGCAAGGGAATCCTTGATTTTCTCCCCTATAGGTGTTGTCCCTTGAGATATGGATGAGTGGATGGTGTTTTGTTAATTTTAGAAAAAGGAGTTGCTTATTTTTCTCCTTATATGGCTTGCCATTGAATGGTAAAAAGGGGGTGATTTTGATTGCTATTTTTAGTAGAGTAGTGGACGATTTGAGGCTAGAATCAAGGGGAATGGTTTCTGATTTTTATTTTATGGAGATTGGGGTCAAATCTGATATTTTTGGGAGATGAGTGGTCAATTATGGACTACTAATTTTAGAAGTGCATGTTGCTATTTTTATTTCATGGAAATATGGACAAGTGGAATAGTTTTAGGCCTACAATTGACAATATTGGGCCTCCATGTAATTGAATCTGGAATGAAGTTATTTTGAATCCCACATGATTGCATCTTAGATCTTTCAACCTGTACCTGTTTAAGACTCTAATACAACAAAAATTCTGCCATCCTTTCTCTTAGCCCAATTATTCCAAAAAAATAAAAAATAACATGTGTTTAACATAAATTTCACAAACTTAACACATTCTCATGGAGATTATAAAATATCATGAAATTTAGTGAAAAACCACAGAAACTATTATTTATTTACTCAGAATTAGCATAAAATCTACATAAAAGAGTGTTGAAATATCTATATGTTTTAGAGTTTACAGACACCCTCCCCTCAACGGTTAATTGCCAATGACCATAAAAAAAATAGGTAGTTTTTATTTCTATATAAAACCAAATCTTTTCCTCATTTTTCATTCAAATCTATTTCTATCTATTCTCTTTATTCCCTCAGTTCTCTCAAGAATTCAGTTCTAAAATTTTAATTAAAATTCTCTCAAGTTCGTTTTCATTTAATTTTGGAATGGTAAATACTCTTATTCGTTTTGATGATAACCATATTTTCATGATTCAACTGCAAATGGTAAGGAAATAATTCTAAGTTTTATAATTTTGTTTAAGTTCATTATTAAGTTGTTAAAAAGATTAAAATTTAAATTTTTTTATAATCAAGCCGAAGATCAGATTTTGGAGACACATATACACAATCTATCTGCAAGGCCATTGCATATTATTAAACCATATTTGGAAGTTGTGGGATTTTTGCACTTGTCCCGTATGCTCGGGGGGTGTAAATTGGACCCCACACTTATCAGCACGTTGGTGGAAAGATGGAGACTTGAGACACACACATTCCATCTTCCATGTAGTGAGTGTACAATCACACTCAAGAATGTTCAATTACAACTTGATTTACCAATGGATGAGCCAGTTATTACGGGATCAGTGGTCATTGGTGATTGGAGTGGCATTTGCGAGCAACTATTAGGCAAGGTGCTGGAGACATTTTTCGGTGGCCGGATAGAGATGAAATGGTTGTAAGACAATTTCCAAGATCTCGATGGGAGTTCTAATCCCCTTGAAAGAGAACAACACACTTGAGCGTACATCTTGAGGTTAATCGGAGGTGTTCTAATGCTCGATAAATCACAAGCTCTTGTACATTTAAGCTGGCTGCTACAACTCGTCGACTTGAAAGAAGCGGGTTGCCTCAATTGGGGGTTAGTCGTGTTGGTGACGTTGTACCGAGAGATGTGTTGGACGATACAACAGAATAAAAATAAAATTTGTTGTTGCGTACTCCTTCTACAGTCATGGGCATGGTTTGGCCTACCATTTTTATGTCCCCAAGCCAACTTTTAATTAGGCCAATTTTTTTAAAAAAATATTATTTGAATAGGTGAAACCATGGCCTGAGTTATATGGGACTACCAGAGGAGCTCGAAGATATCCAGCTACTGTTAGATCACTGATCGAAACCCGAGGTTAGTTTTTAAAAATTTTTAAGTATCTAATATTTATGTAAGGATTTTAAAATTGGTATTGAATAGATAATAAACTTTATTATTTTGTACTATAGTTTGAATAGACACCATACTTCGATTCGAGAATTCAAAAATTCATCTCATCTGAATTCTTTGTGAATCCCAATATTTGGCATATGAAGGTGCCATTGATAGTTTACGCCATAGTGGAAATCCATGAACCCGATTAAGTGATGCAGCAATTTAGGTTTAGGGAAACTATTCTACCGCCACCCCAATACATCAGAGTACTGCACAAGGTTGACTTGCGGAGGAGAACCGAAAAAAGTTTTGCCTAAATTCCACGAGCAATATATCAACATTTGGGAGCATAGATACAATTTCTTACTTATTCAGCTGACATGTTAGCTGAAAATGCGTCCACCTGGGCACACTTTTAGTGCATCTTTCTACCACATCACTAAAAGCACACCCTATGCAGAGCATTTTCCCTCTCCCATTTTCAACCCACTTGAAAATTTTACTGAACCACAAGAATCACAGTCCTTTTTTGTAATATCCTGAGATTCCCAGGATATTTTCATACATCTAGAAGCACATTTTAAATTTCCCTCCCTCTTTCACTCATTGCCATCTGATTCCTTATATAAATGGGGGGTTTTGCTCCCTCTACTACATCAACTCTGTCGATCACCTCCCTTCACCCTTTAAAACTTCTCTACACCATTTTTTAAATTTTACTTTCAATTTTTAAAATTTTTCAACTAACATATTTATTTCTATTTAGGGGAGCCAATGTGCTAGTTTTAAGGTGTGTTTGAGTTCACGATGATGCGGTGGCACTCTGAGACCCACATATATCATCTGTTGTATTAGGACGAAACCATTACATTAGAAGCCCATCATTACAACTCAGGCTCCGAGTTCGCGGTGCTTATACGGTCACAGGTTGTAGTCTAACTACAAGTCCTAGTTGATAGACGTTAATATGCAGTCACGACTTAGAGTATGACTTGAGAGCCCACTTAATGGTGGTTATGCAGTCATGAGTTCAAGTTTTGGCTTATTAGAAGAGGATACTTTGTAAAACTAATATGTAAGTTTGACATGATAATCGTGGGGAAAAACTGAGGAACTTTTTGGTATAATCCATTTATTACTTTTTCTCAATAACCACCAAAGGCAGTATCGTCAACCTCCCTATTGTTCGAAATCGGTGATGAAGTTGGGGGCAAGTGCACTATCAAGGATCAAGCAATTGCCACATTCAATAAAATCTAGAGATCACTTCAACTCGATAGCGGTTGCTGTGATTAAATCACTTACTAATAACTACAATCGGTATCGCCTTGACTCGACTTCCAGCTACTGCTATCACCCTAACTCAACCTCTAACTTCTCTCTACAACCACCATCGCTCCCTCTTAACGATACTCTTTTTCCAACTCTATCACCATTTTGGACAATAGGGAGGTTACTAATCCTGCTTTTGGTGGAGATGGAGAAAAAATAAGTTGGTTATATTGGAAAGCCCTTGACTTTTTCCTTATGATTATCATCCCGAACTTCAGTATTGGGTTTACTAACCATCCTTTTCCAATAAGATGAGACTTGAATCCCTGAACGCATAACCACTATCAAGTGGGATCCCAAGTTATACTCCAAATTGTTTCCCTGTATTAACATCTTTCAACTAGGAGCCCTACTTAAATTTCAACCCGTGACAATATATGAACCGTGAACTCGAGGCCTGAGTTACATGTGATGGGCTTCTAAGGCAATGGTTTGATCCCAACAGGATAGATGAAATGTATGAGTCTTCAAGCACTGTTGCATCACTGTCAACAGATATATACCTTTAAGCTTTCACAATGTTTATCTCAATCACAAACACAAATAAATTGGTCTCCCATTATTTCTATCCCTAAACCCTTAAAACCCTAACAAAACCCTAAAATCAAATTATTATCTTAAAAACCCTAAACCTTAAAAAACCCAAACCCAAACCATAAACAAACTCTAAAAATAAAAACCTGACTGAACATGTTTTCTCCTCTCTCTCCAAAATCGGCCTATTTTGGTAAATATGGAAAAAAATTAGCCTGATCACTTAATTATTTTTAAAATTTGACATTTATACCTAATTTATGTAACACCCTTAACCCGGCCCAATTCACCGAGTTTGGATATCTTGTTGGAAAAAAATTGATTTAAAAATAATTTTCTTGCACAACGAAAAATTAAAATTTTGAAAACTGACGCGGTTTGTGATATTTATAGCAACAAACCTTAGACCAAATTCGTACTTGAGTTTTTAGATAAGCAGATCCTTGATGTTTTACGGGTTTCAACCAAATGATCTTCTACGCCATTCTTGTACCACAAATTACTTCGAGTGTGGGCTCGAACCAATTGAACCAAAACTCAGAACTAGAAAAAGTTTTCTTTTTGGGGTAAAAGCATAAATTCTCTTCTTTAATAGAAACTGATAAGATTGATTTTCTGGAAAAATATATTTAAAATTTGAACATAAATTCTTTTTATATTTCAGCAGAATAATAATATCTCAAAAGTTGTCTTTATATCTCTACCGATGCCATCTATTTATAGGAAGAAAAGGTAGAACCCTTGTAAAGTTGTAGAGGTTTTTTTTAATTAGAAAATCAACATCCTACTTAGATTAGGAGAGGGGTGAGCGACTCACCCTTATATTTCCATTGGGGTTGTTGCCCCCTTTATGATATATGAGGGATTTTGGGTCTCTCACATCGAGCCCAATTATGAGTACTTCCTAGGCCTTTTTGACCCAATGCTCTATAATGTGATTCAACCCGATTTAGTTTTTTTATTTCCCAAAATAAACTTTAATATTTACATATTAAATAATTTTCTCATCCCAATTTTACTTTAGTAAAATGTTAACGATTTTACCCCTGATAAAATTTCAAGAAAATTCATCCAATATGTCACAAATCAACATGTTCACTATGACCGAATGGTTTATTTTCATTTTCGTGCTTCAAAACAGTAAAAAAAACATAAACTAATTTTTCTTTCAATTTTTAAGTAATCGTATATAGGATTGCAATTTTCAATTTTTATTTCCATTTCCATTTTTGGAAACCTACATTCATTTCAAAATTATTTCATTTCTCCATCTCAGAAAAAAAACCAGAATCATTTTTGAATGTTTCTCATTTCTCATTTTCTATTCATTCCATTCATTTTTATTCAAACACATAATTCATTTCTGGTTTCAACGAGCTAGCGAAGGGATCGATTGGACATATGAAGTTGATTCTCAAATAATTTATAATTAAGTTCTAACTTTTTACCTATTAATTATAAACTTTTTTAGTCACGAAGTCATTCCACTATAGTATCGTGACTGAGCTCTCTCCAACGACATATAAGCAACTACTTAGTTCTCGTGCAATGACCTTGTCAATAGTGTGTTACCCTAATAGGATATCATTGATCTCTTTGGGATAATATCCGTTCTCTAAATATGATTCTATTTTATCTTATGGTAACCATTCCATCTTCCTTCATGAAAAGTCATTCGTTATTAATTAGTGATCAAGTCATCCATCATAAAGACGGACGACCTGTGACCACGTTTTCTTTTCATCAACCACGTAATGCCAACAAGAGGATATCATTTACCCATGTTTTGGGTTATGAATTCCATTGTTGTGAATGGCGCAACATACTACAGAAGTTGTACACCTAACGCACCAACTTTCGATTTCTTATCCATTTAAACTCGGACTTTTACTTACATCAAAGTGTATGAGTCATGTATACATAGCCCGTCATCCACTCAGGATTTAGGTGTGTCACACTATGAACATCACAAGTGAACAAATATATAAATAGATTCAAGATCTATTCTGCTTGGGTCATGTTCGATGTACTGTCAATCCAGTCAGTCACATCTATGTTTTTATCTTCTTGGAGTTATTCACTCTGATTCCCATGACAAGGAATCTCCCCAATTGGACTTGATAGATGATATATTAATCTTTCAATCAGTTTGCTTATTTTTTATTAGACTAAGGACATGTTTAGGTTCGTCTACTGATTCAAGCTATCTTTCTGTACTACCATCTAACCATGTAATACCTCTTAGTATTAGTTAAACATTTAGACAACCAATGAGCAAAATTTGATTCTATTTTGCTTTGCGTGCAAAAATCATGTAAGTACAATAATACAAAGTGTTTTAATTTAGTTCATGGATAATTTTATTAATCAATTTGTTCAAAAAAAATTAGAAGCTTACAAACAAACATACTATACTTAAGGCATTAGATCCAATAGTCTTCCACTTGCCTTAGTGAAGTAGATGAGCCATATTTCATATTCCCATACTCTTCATGTGTTTTTCAAAACTCCTAGCTAGTAGAGTCTTTGTAAACAGGTCTACAAGGTTGTCCTCAGATGCGACATTGACTACATCCAGGATTTCGTCTTCAACTGCCACCCTTATGTTATGATACTCAATGTGGGAACTTTTAAACTTACTAGAAGGGATAAAATTTATAGGGTGTAAATGGATCTACAAGAGGAAAAGAAATGCTGATTGAAAAGTGGAAACTTATATGGCTAGACTTGTAGCAAAAGGTTATACTCAAAAGAATCATCAATTATGAAGAAACTTTCTCTTTGGTTGCCATGCTCAAGTCAATCCGCATATTACTATCCATTACGACAGCTCTCGATTACAAAATCTGACAAATGGGTGTCAAGACAACATTTTTGAACAACTATCTTGAAGAGAGCATATACATGATGCAACTCATCGAATATATAGCTAAAGGAAACAAGTATAAAGTTTGCAAACTACTTTGATCTATATATGGGTTCAAGTAAGCTTCCTACTCATGGAATCAAAGATTTGATCAAGTGATCAAGAAATTTGGATTTGAGCAAAACGTAGATGAACCTTGTGTTTACAAACATTTAGGGGATGGAAATGTGGTTTTTCTCGTTCTATATGTTGATGACATGCTACTAATTGGAAATGATGTAGAGACATTGTCATCGATTAAATTGTGGTTAACCTAACATTTTAGTATGAAGGACTTAGGCGAAGCTAATTTTGTTCTAGGTATTAGAATACTAAAGGATTGAAAGAACAAAGTGATAGAATTGTCTCAGGCTTCATACATAGAAAATATATTAGATGCATTATGCAATGATCAATTCGAAGAAGGGAAATCAACCCTCCATATCAAAATTTCATCTCTTTTTGGAGGACCGTCCTAAGATAGCGGAAAAAAGAGAGAACATGAGAAAGGTTCCTTTTGCTTCGATAGTAGGAAGTCTCATGTCTACTATGCTATGCCCACTCCTAGATATTTATTTTGCAATAGGGTTGATAAGTCGATATCAGGCGAATCCAGAACCAAGACACTAACAAGCAGTTAAGCATAAACTCAAGTATTTACAGAGAATGAGGGATTATATGCTTGTGTGTTCTGGAAAAGATCCCACTCTAATCGGATATATTGATTCTAACTTCCAAACATGTCATGATTCAAGGAAATTGACATCAGGCTATATTTTTATCCTAGATGGTGGGTCCATAGTGTAAACAAGTGTCAAGTAGGATTGCACTACAAACTTCACTACAGAGGGTCGAATATAAGGTATGAAAAAACTATGGTACTACAATAGTGTGGATATAGCTAAACTCGAATTAACCATATAAGGACAAAACACATAAGGGAGATAGTAGTGTTTGACAGGATGGTAGACATAGTCAAAGATTGCATATGAGGAAAAACCCCAGGGATTTGTTTAGCCAAGACTCTTATAGCTAGAGAGCTCTTTGGGAAACATATGGAGGGGCACAAGAATGTGAAACATGACTCATCTACTTTGCTAGGGCAAGTAGAAGACTGTTAGATCTGGTTTCCTAATTATAGTATATTCGTCTAAATACACTTGTAATTTTTTCGAACGAATTGATTAATAAAATTATTCATAAATTAAATTAATATACTTTGTATTATTGTGCTCAAATGGTTTTTACACGCAAATCAAAATAGAAGAAAATGTTGCTCATTGGTTGTCTATTGTGTAAACTGATACTAAGTGGTATTACGTGGTCGAATCATAGTACAGAAAGACAACTTATATTAGTAGATGAACCTAAACATGTCCTTAGTGTAATTAAAAATGAACAAACCTATTGAAAGAATTATTTGTTGTTTATCAAGTCAAAATGGGGAGATGTCTTATCTTAGGCATCAGAGTGGATGACTCTCAAAAGATAGAGACATAATGTGACTGACTTGACTGGCTGGACTAGAAGTACATCAAAAATGACCTAAGCAGAATAGATCTTGAATCTGTTTATGGATTTATTTACTTGTGACATTCATTGTGTGACATACTTAAATCCTGAGTTGATGGCGGACTATGTATGCATGATTCGTACACTTTGATGTAAGTAAAAGCCTAAGTTCAAATAGATAAGGAACTGAAAGCTAGTGCATTGGGTGTTTGACTTTTGCAGTATGTAGCATCATTCACAATAGTGGAATTCATAGCCCAAAACATGGGTAAATGATATCCTTTCATTGGCATTACATGGTTGAGGAAAAGCAAACGTGGCCATGGTTCGTTCGTCTTTATGATGGATAAATTGCTCACTATTTGATAGTGGTTGACTTTTCCTGAAGGAAAATGTAATTGTTACCATGAGATAAAATAGGATCATATTAGGAAAATGAATATTCTCCCAAAGAGATCAAGGATATTCTATGAGGGTAACACATTAATGACAAGGTCATTAGACGAGCACTAAGTAGTTGCTTTCGTAATGTATATCGTTGGGGAGAGCTTAGTCACGATACTATCTAATGGAATGACTTTGTGACTAAATGAGTTTATAATTAATAGGTGAAAATCTGAAACTTAATTATAAATCATTTGAGACTCAACTTCATATGTCTAATCATTCCCTCCACTAGCACGTTGAAACCGGAAATGAATTGCGTGCTTGAATAAAAATGAATGAAATGAATAGAAAAAGGGAAATGATAAACATTCAGAAATGGTTATATTTTTCTTCAAAATAGAGAAATGGAATCATTTGGAAATGAATGTAGGTTTCTAAAAATGGAAATGGAAACTTCTAGTCTTATATAGAATTACTTAAAAACTGATGGAATAATGAGTTTATGCTTTTGGACTGTTTTGGAGCCCAAAAATGAAAACAAACCATTCGGTCATACATGTTGAGTTGTGACATATTGAACCAATTTTCTTGAAATTTTACCAGGGGTAAAATCGTCAAAATTTTACTTGAGTAAAATTGAGATAAGAAAATTATTTAATATGTAAATATTAAAGTTTATTTTGGGAAGTAGAAAAAAAAATTAATCGGGTTAGATCACATTACAGCGTATAGGGTCAAAAAGGCCCAGTAAGTACTCATAATTGGACTCGATATAAGAGAGGCCCAAAACCCCTTATACAACATGAAGGGGGCGAGAACCCTAGTAGAAATACAAGGGTGAGTCGTTTACCCCTCTCCTACTCTAAGTAGGATGTTATTTTTTTATTTAAAATAAACTTCTACAACTCTACAAAGGTTCTACCTTCTCTTCCTATAAATAGATGGCATCGGTAAAGCTATATAGACAACTTTTGAGATATTATTATTCTACCAAAAATAGAGAGAATTTATTCTAAACTTTTAAATATATTTTTCCAGAAGAAAAATAGAGAGAATTTTTTGTTTTCACCCCAAAAAGAATTTTTTTCCTAGTTCTGTGTTTTGGTTCAATTAGTTCGAGTACACACTCGAAGCAGTTCATGGTACAAGTATAATGGGGAAAATCATTCAGTTGAAATCCGAAAAATATCAAGGCTTCTCTTATTAGAAAACACAGGTGCATATTCAGTTAATGTTTATTGCTATAAATATCACAAACCGAGTTGGTTTTCAAAATTTTAATTTTCCTCTGTGCAAGAAAATCGTTTTCAAACCGTGTGTTTTCAACAATAATCCCACTTAGTATTAGTTAAACATTTAGACAACCAATGAGCAATATTTGCTTCTATTTTTCTTTGCGTGCAAAAATCATGTGAGGATAATAATACAAAGTATATTAATTTAATTCATGAATAGTTTTATTTATCAATCCATTTAAAAAAATTATAAGTTTACAAACGAGGATACTACACTTAGGGCACCAAATCCAACATATCAAATGTTACCACGTACAAACACTTAGCACAATTTTATGTCTTTGGTGTACACAAGCTTTTTAATATATTTCATTTCATTTAAATAAAGGTTTTTCCAATGAAAGAAGCAGAGAGAACACTTAATGAATACAATAGATTCTTAAAATCATACAAAACATTACAACCCAAAGGTTTGTTATAAACGAACTTCCTTTAAAGTGTGGTTTACTATACGTCCTACTCCTAAGATGTTCCCTGTATGCATAACATCCCAACTCATCGTTTATCTGGCACATTCCTAGCTTGGTCTCTCCTAGCGAATTTAATTATACAGCAGCACCTGAAATATGAACACAATGCTTATAAGTTCACATATACTTAGTGATTTTTAATACAATTTACCACGAAATCTTTCGAGTTGAATTCCTTATTGTAAGAGTTTGAAACACCACTCTTTCCTTGGCCAGATACTTTCACATTATCAAATATATACCTATACGTCAGTTTCTATACTTAGCATATCATTTTTGTTTTGGAGGACACTTACATAGAATCAGACTTGCACTTAAATGCCAATTACCATACTTAATTTACCAAATTTCACTTCACTACTTGGTTGAATTCAGACCTTACCAGACAATATTCTATAATCTTCTTCTTAGAACAACAAAGGTATTTCTCAAAGGAATATCTTTATAGAGCCCACTTCCTACGAATTTTCTCTTCAAATCAATACTTAATAAATTTCCTAGAAGGGTTACTTACAGATATTGTTCACGAGTAAATACTTACTATCTGAATTCACATTTGGCGAAATCCCATACTGAGATGAATAGCTATCGAACTACCAGCCAGATCACATCTTGATTCCAATCCAAACTAAACTCATTCTAACAATGTAACACTCTAGATTATTCAGAAGAATTCCCAACATCCATGTCACAAAAGTACGTCCGAATTGACAAACGTCTCAGAGTCCAAATAGTCTCTGAACGAACCATGGAAACCATTCAAAATGGCGGATACCAAATTTCAGATGTCACCAACACATAACATAAATGAACTCATTCCAATGGACACTTAGACCATTTATATGTACTGATACGTCCCCTAAAACTTATCAAACTTTATTACAAGATCAACCCAACTAAGTTATCTTCAAACTCACCAGATTCTGATCATAGAACTAATTATCGAAGAAGTCTCAGAATATATCCATATCTTACTACATAAACAGTTGACTAGTTTCTACTACCTCTACCATACAAAATTTCCACGAAGACAAATACAAAATACGGCACTAAGGCTTAGCAGTCCACGCTGTATAGGTTTTATAGATTACGCCTTAAGGGCAATACAGAATACACCACAAAGGCTTAGCAGACCATGCCACACAAGAAACATTCAAAATCACATGTTTATTGTCCTGGTGAACTTTCACAGAAGGTGCCATGGTTTCAACCACATGGACTTATACCTAATTACATGTCGTGATCTGCCAGTCTGGTTTACATATTACCGAAGGCATCACCATAAGTATTTATTTCATTATATCATGACATGGGTTTCAACCACATAGATTTGTACATCCTCATGTCATGATCTTCCAATCCAAACTTATTCTTACTAGAGGCATCACCATGGGTATTTTAAAAACAATGTGATTTGTTAGTTTGGTTAGCAATGTATTTGCCCTACTAGAGGCATCAAAATTGAATGTTTACCCCGCTCACACCTATATATACTTACATAAATTCATTTTCATACCTGTCTTACTCATTTTCTTTTAACAAAAATCACCTTTCTATACATGATATTCCTATGCATTACCATTACACAACACTTTATATATGTACAGTTATTCACTATCATCCAAGACGAACATGCAGTGACATTACTAGGCTTACCATACTTGCCAGTTATCTGTGGTGATCTTAACATATTCATTTAGTCTTTTAAATTAACTTGCGTGAGTCAGGTTAGGGACTCACCTGATACTCACTTTAATTGTAGCTTGAACCTCAAACTCTAAGACCCTTCTCAAACCAGTAGCAATAATTATTAAAGAACATAGATTCACCATTAAAACCCATTTACATACAAATTTTTAAGATGTCAATCATAGACAACCCCCATGCAAGGCCTTCTATTCATAACCTACTATTCATAAGCTTCTTAACAACCTTATTCTTTCAAAAACTTAACATACAGAGCTATTTGACTTACTAGGAGGTAGAGCATTCACTCACTAATTCAAAATCCTTAGCTTCTAAAGAAGAAAACATATAAGTTCTAAAAGGAAGAACTATAAAGTATATTTTAAAAGAAGAAAAAACCATCCCGACTAATCCTTCTCACAATATATATCCAGTTTCCCCTTAGTAGAACTTGACAAGTGTTGATTGTATCCAGAATTTGTCCTCATAAAGGGCCTACAAAATTTGATAGAAATATAAATGAGGATTCTGTACAATTATTATTTGACCAGTCCACTCAGTTGGCTCCTAGCCAGATCACGTTACAAAACCAAATTGGCATAGTGCTTAGACAAACTAGGCGTACTATACATTTGGCATAACCCATACCAAGCTTACTCTTTGCTTATAATATCATTTTTTTTAAACAGTAGAATAACTTGTGACAGAATCCTTAATCATTTATACAACGAATATACTACGCCAAACTCTAACATGCTCGAAGACTGTTAATTGGCATATTACACTATGCCAAATAAATAGCTTCACAACTATACACCTTGATCTCGAATTTGCCAAACTTAGGGTGTGACAATTTAGCCCTAATGAAAGGTGCTTGTTTGTTTTTATCAAAACCGCCTGATCTTGATCTTTTTTAGTTGTGGAAATTTGGAGGTTTTGGTTTTTAAGACTAGCGTTGTAAAGGGAAAATGAATAGTTCAACTAGTTGTTGGGACTTTCTATGGTTTACAACTGGTGGTACCGATTGTTGTGCCTTTCATTTATTTATTGAAAGCTAGTTATTGATAAATAAAATATCTTATTATTTTAAATTATTTTTATTAACATAAATTTTGTAAATATCAAAAGTATATATATGTACCATGCTCATCTTTTAAACATTATACATGCATACTTCTTTAACAAAAATAGTATTGACTTACATGGATTGGTGGTTAAAGTTCTTATCAAATATTTATTTGACACAATTTCAAATCATGCTACTCTTATCCACCACCTTAAAAATATATCCAAAAGAAATATTAAAATTATAAATACCTATATTCACATGCAACATATGTGATACCGAATATTAGTTACGATATCGAATATTATTTGAATATAAATATGAAGTATAAAACAAATAAGTAGAATAATATTTAATAAACAATATAAAGTTGTCAAAAAGATAAATGAATTTTTTCAATTCTTCCTCAAGGGCTGGTGGATCGTATTTTGGTGCTCAACACTCCTTATTGGGAAGTTGGCTCAAATTGTTTAACATGGCGGTGGCTTTCGGGAAAAAAATTCTCCTTCATCGAGTTGTATAAATTCTTTAATGTTTCTAACAATTCAACCTCGCTTACAAGTGACAGGTAGAATATGCAATTCATGTCGTAAGAGATTGTGGATTTGCTTAGATTGTGTGGAAATCAGTAGTACCTATGGACAGATGGTGCTCTTTTTTTAGTTTACCTTTTGAAAGATAGGTCATATGGAATATTAGACATGAGGGTAACATAAGGTTCCTTAAAGAAAAATGGGCTACTTTCTATGCCATTGTTAGCTGGTTCCTTTGGAAGAATCGTAACGATTTCATTTTAAACCACTCAACAGGGAATAGTAGAGATCTCATTGCTATGGTGGAGGCATGGACAAAGTCTTGGAAAGTTTAGAGTCATGTTCATCAATAGGCTTGTGTCACAGGCCGCAGTTCAAAGCCCGTGACCATGGCACAAGATGCGCCCTATAGAGGTCCATTGATAAGACGGGGAACATTCAGCCCAAGAGAACTGGCTCGATTCAAGGAATTATTGGAGAAGCCTGTCAGATTAAAGCCTGGTTGGCCCAATGACGAAGACATGGCA